>PVJA010000637.1:111376-159171 GCA_004027025.1 Myocastor coypus | reverse complement strand
TACAAAAGTGAGCTCAAGACCAGCCTGAACTGCATAGTGGCATAGTGTGCATAGTGAGACCCTGCCTCAAAAAGACCAAAAAAAAAAAAGAAGAAATAAATGGGCCAGGGAGATAGTTCAGGGGCACAGGTGCCTGCCTGGCAAGCGCAAGGTCCAGAGTTTGATCCTTGTTCCACAAAAAATAAACAAATAAAAATAAAGGTAATAAATAATAAATATAATAAAAACAAAACTATTAAAAATAAATTTTCAGCTGGGTGTGGTAGCTCACGCCTGTAAACCCAGCACTTGGGAGGCTGAGGCAGGAGGATCAGTGCAAGTTCAAGACCAGCCTGGGCTACAAGAGTGAGCTCAAGGCCAGCCTGAACTGCACAGTGAGACCCTGTCCCAAAAAGACAAAAAAAAAAAAAAAAGAAGAAAAGAAGAAAAAGTAAACAGAAAGCATGAATGCTACTATAGACCATTTCTAAATAATTACATAAGTTATTTTAGTTGCATATCATCCCAGTTCACTGCCCAAACCCAAAGTTTATGAAGTACTTATTTAAAAGTTGTTATACTTGGGCCAGCCAAATAGCTCAGAGGACTAAAGCACCTTCTTAGACAGAGCACAGCAGCCAGGGTTCAATCCGAAGTATGCCATGCTGGCCCTGCTCCAGGGGTGCCCTGAGATGGCAATTGAGACCGGATGTGGTGGTGGACACAGGGAATCCAGGCACTTGGGAAGCTGAAAGCAGGTGTATCACTATGAGTCCAATATACATAGTGAGACCCTGTAGGCCCTGTACCACATAGACCCTGTACTAAATATAAAAAAATTTAAAAATAAAAAAGTTGTTACACTCCCCACAAAGCATTACTGGTAATATATCTTGAGTGAAGAAAAAAAAATTTTAAATGTTTTTCTAAGAATAAATAATCTGGTTATTGTAATTTAAAATATCCATTTCAACTTCTAAATTGAAACATTAGTGTACACTTACGTGATCAGTATATAAACAAACAGGCAGTATCTATAAATTACTTGCAAGAGTGAAGACTGCAGCCCTATATCTTATTTCATATTTCTGTGCTGCCAGGATTAATCCACATTTCATTCATAGTAAGTGTCCAATAAATGTTTAATGAATTAATGAATATTTGGAGTGAAGAGCTACGTGCTCAAATTTAGCTCTCTGTAAACATGGAATTACAAATGCGTAAGTTCTTTAGTCAATCCAGATGGCAAATGAAATCTGAACCAGAAATAACTGAAAGGCTCTATGGCCAGGATTCCATTTTTGCGTTAGTCAAAGTGAACTGAGAGCTGTTGACATGTCCTGAACATGAGAGATACATGAGCATATCACCAAGCATAACACCTAAAGTATTTATTACCTCAGATATCTCCCCAATCACAGAGTCCACTTGGAGGTTTTATCCTCCCAAGATTACAAAATCGAGAGTAACTGAGAGAGAATGCATTTTTATACTTGGCAAGGAAAACAACTGTTATCCACAAATATTTTTATAAAACTCATCTTCCCAATAAAAGAAAATTTATAAAATCTTCTACATTCTATATATGTGTACTATTATGAAAAAATATATTATAAGATGTTTGCTGAATTCCAGGCAAAGTTGTGGATATTTTACATTCATTTACTTTTTATAACACTGGAAGTATAAGGGGGCTGAATAAATTGCCAAAATGAAGTATTAGGTGAGGAAGGTCAGCACTTAAGAGTCCATGCCCAACACATTCCAAAGCCCAAGTTGCTAATAAATCATTACCTTGCCTCCATGAAACCCTACAAAAAAAAAAAAAATTGGAACCAATCTGATAATAAATACCTAATAGGGAAAAGAAACCAAGAAAGTGAAGAGAAACTCTGGCATCACTGGGAGCTTAGGGTCCTGGCTTCGCGCTGCAGTCTATCAGCTGGGAAGTGCAGGCAAGCTGCTATGAAACTCCTGGCTGCAAGTGTCATTCAACACAACATGAGAATGTATCATTAGATACTTATTTTTGATGCACAGGGTTTTGTGCATGAAGCTCCATTCCAATTTTGAGTTCCATTCCATATGCTAAATTACAGATCCTACTGTAATTACTTTAATCCAAGAATACATGGGGAATGTACCCATACAATACACTTCCTGTTGACATCAATAGTCAGTATCTTCTCTGTGTTCATTTTGGCTCACTGGTTCACCCGGAAAATTCCTAACAGATCCCTTACCATACAGAGACATGAGCTCCCTGGTCTAGGTGTTTAATTCCCTTGCCCACTTCAGGTGACAAATCCTAATTATTCCAATCCTTCAGGCTGATGATCCCACACAGGTCAATGTAGACACTATTTTTTCTTTTGGTATGAAAAATACACATCAAAAATGCACACTTTAGGGGCTGAGGAGATAGCTCCATGGCACAAGTGCCTGTGTGGCAAGTGCAAGGTCATGAGATTGAACCCTGGACCCGCAAAAAAAAAAAAAAAAAAAAAAAGATACACACTTTAATTCTTAGGTTTAGAAAAGGAGGCAAGAAATGGAAGCCTGTTTACCACATTTTGCTCTTCCCTACTCAGCACAGCACAAGTACAAACGGACAAACAGGAAGTCTTCCTCCTAGAAAGCATGGTATTTGCTAAAGGTAATATGCTTTCCTCAAAAAAGCTACTATATAGCCAACAGTACATACAGTATATATTTTAGATGTGTCAGACTTGCTACACTTAGGCAAACACATTGGCACTGCAAGAACTTACCTGATCATATTATATGTAAAAGTGTTTGTTTGTTTGTTTGTTTGTCTTGCAGTACTGGGGACTGAACTTGGGACCTTGCACTTGTCAGGAAGGCACTTACGCTGCTGAGCTATCTCCTCTAAACGTTTTAATAGTTTGACTATAGGGTTTAAAAGCAACTCTGGGTTCAAATATTAAAGTCATTTGAGTACCTTTGCGCAGCGCATTTGTTTTCTCAAAGGTTTTCACACATCGCTTACATACGCAGCTTTCATTGTAAACCACTTTCCACACTTGCCTGTTTTGATAAAGATGTTCTTCACATTCTTTACGAAATTATGCTCACAATTCAGTGACATCCACACAGCAAATATAAAGTGTGAAACAATTCAACATGTTATACACACAATGTCAGACCTGTGCCAGGAAGAGGACACTGGTGACTGAACTCCACTTGAGCCAACAAGCCTGCTATCCCAGCTTAACGCTAGTGAAAAAAAGTAACAGCACCCCTCCACACACCACTGGGCATGCAAATAATGCTTTGCAAATCTCACGTAAGTAGGATACTTCATTGGTATCTCTTCACACTTAGAGATTATTCTCTCAAAAAAAGAGTAGGGCCTACACTTTAGCCCTCCAATGGAAGTTTTGATCTTCCTCTGACTTTACAACAAAGCACTTATGAAATGCAAAGCCACTCAAGACAAGATGCATTCTCGCTGAAGAAAATTATGATGAATGAGTTCCCATGGTACAGACACCACCTGCTTAACTGGATCCTACTCCTTCTACATTGCCTGGGGAGCCAAAGTATGGGATTTGCCAAAAGAAGACCTCTGGAACGCAGAAACCTGGTTTCATGTTCCTTCTGTTTACAACCTCTGAGGACTGTCCAGCTGCTGCACCTTTCTGAGTATCAGGACCCTCAGGAGGCCAAGAGATGATGACAATGTACAGATGAAGACACAGTCAAAGACAACAGACTTCACACTTCTTAAAATGTAAAAATGTCCCTGTTGTAACGGTCTGAATCACAGAGACAACTCTCGATTCTGCAGGTACACAGAATTCCAGGACCCGTTCTCCTGAATGTTATGTATCTGGCTATTCTCTCATTATTCTAGTCATTCACAATGTTCCACTGTAGGAAACTGCAAGGCTTTAGCTCTAATATGAGATACATTCATAGACTGCTGAATGACAGACATGTGATTTGAGAAACATATTACTGAGTTTATTTTCATTCAAATATCAGGAGCAGTATTTATATGAACTAGGGCAGCTGTGACATCATTGGGTGATGAGTTTATGAGATAATTGTTGTATATGTAGATCTGCACTGACTAAAATGTGGTTATACGACATGCATATGTATGTTCCACTAAGGTAAGCATAAATGATGATATAACTTAATTCTCTGAAAACACAACAACATAAGTGTAAAACAAAAAGTACCATAAGCCTACAACTATTATGCATTGTGGTCCAAAAAGGTCAAGGGAAGGCATTCAAATGTTTTAAGATGGACAGTCAACTGACCTAATGTCAGGGAGGTTTGCAGCAGTTGCCCTAATAAATCCACTCTCAGCCCAAGCATGAACTCAGAGGACAATGATAGCAACAACCAGGCCACAAGCCAGAGGAAGTGACACTGGGGTCCATAGTCCTTGTGCTGACAGCTCGACATGGATGAGACATATAAAGAATGAACAAACCATTGCACACTGCCCCCCTTCTCCTCATCCCCCAAACCACAGCACCAATAGAATGGCATCCACATGAAGTCCAGCAGCATAGAAGATGGAAAATGCTGACAGAAAATTCGTGATTTTTATCCCTATAGCCATAACAACTCTTTCCCAGTAAAATGGTGCAGGGTGTTAAAACTGTTGGGGTCAGAGTTTTTGTGAAACATTGAAGTCTAAAAGCTTTGCCCAGCCCATCTGCACTTAAAATTGAAATTTGTTTGGAAAAGGTAAAATATCTGGAGCCACTTTTGACCTATCTAAGGCATAGATTTGATGTTTTATGATGACTACTAGCCAAGGCAATTTTTTAATGGGACAGATAGTAAAAATTTTACTTTAAACTATAAATGTAAATTGCAAGAGAGGAACTGAGTAAGGCAAACACCTCCTTGGTTCTCTGTCTGGATTTCAATCAACACCCAATTTATAATAGTTCTTAATACAAATATATAGCTGAGCTCTTTAGAACAGCTTGATGGGATAAGAACACAGTTTGAAAGAAGACAAAACAAGCAGTCCGTTAGCCCACAATGCATCAAAATCCAATAGTCAATATTGCATCGTCAGGGCTGAAAATGGCAAGAACTAAATAAATAAACAAGGGATTCCCTCTCTTGCTTTCAGGGAAGGAATATATTCAGTGTAGTTCATTCCATGACTTTAGGTTTAGAATTTTTTTTTCCTCCCAGTGTGTTATTACTCAACAGATAACTAAAGGCTAAAGGAAATAAACCACTAAACCAATATTGTTGATTCATTTCACAAACTCCACAATTTAGAAAGAACAAGTCCACAATCAATTCAGATCTTGAAATATGGAAGAATTGTAAGAGACTGCAAGAATCTCCCAGAAGATGCAATCCTGTCCCCCTGGGAAGATCGCCAGGCAGCTGAACACTGGCCTAGCCCCAGCTGGTCTCTGAGCTAAAAGCGTTGCAGGGGGCATTCCTATCATTTAGGGGAGCAACAGAGCCCCACTGTCATCACCACCACCTCCCCAGACAACAGATGGTGCCAGCAGACTGTGCAGTACCTCATAGAAGTAGATTATTTGTCTATCTTTTCTAAGCCTTCTTTGTAAAGCTTAGGATGGCCCTGGTTTGCAATATTTTAAGCAGATGAGTCTAAGCCATGACTACAAAAATAGATAATGTTTCTAAAGTGAATGACTAAGGGCCAAGGATATAGCTCAGCAACACAATCACCTACCTGACAAGTGCAAGGTCCCGAGTTCCATTCCCAGGACCAAAATATAAAATAAAATAAAATACTAGCACTTGATTCTCTCTATCTGAGTTGTACAAGTATTCGATGGCTAACCTCTCTTCAGTAACCAGCAGTTGTGTTCCACAATACCTGAGAGGCTTGCAGGCGTACTAAGATAAGTATTCGTCAACGTTCACAAGGAATAAATGTTTAACTACAAAAGTGTGAATTTCAAGTTTGTGTCAGAAAAAGTTGCTAAGGTATTAAGAATGAGGGCCCATAGTATAAAATGAGGAAAGACAATATCATTTCTATAAAAAATACTGTAAGCTTATGTATAGTTTACATTAGACTTTCATACAAAAGTAAGTCATAATGAAGGCAAGAAAAGCTGTTGAATTATGCCTTGTCTTTTTTTTTTTTTAAGGAAGCTATTTTCTAGCCTCTTATGTACCTACAATTATACATGAGATGATGCCTAAACTAGAGAAGGTAAGGTTGGGTAAGCACCTACTTTAACAAAAACAATGAAGATCGCTTGCATGTGAAATAGATAAGCAGAGGAATAAAAGATTTCTGTAACGAATTATCTTTTATTTTATTTTATTGTATTTAGAATCAGGGCTCAAGCTCATGACCTTGCACCTGCCAGGCAGGCACTTGTGCCCCTGAGCTATCTCCCCAGAGCCCTTGTCATGGATTATCTTGATGAAAGAAATTGAAGAAAATACAAATCAATGGAAATATATCCTTTTCATATATTAGAAGAGTACTGCTAAAATGTCTCCATGGCCAAAAGTAACATTCACATTTAATAAAATTTCTAGAAAAATACCAGTATTATACACTTAAAAATAGAAAAAAACTCCAAAATTTGTATCAGACCACAAAACATTTAGAATAACCAAATAAATCGTCAGACCAAAAAAAAAAAAAAAAAAAAAAAAAAAGATGGGGACAGCATATTCTGACTTTGAAGTTTATTACAAACTATACTTTATCAAGCTGCCATAGGACTGGCATTGAAAGGGTCACAAAAACCAATGCAGCAGAATACAGAACCTAAAAAGCATACCCATGAACCTAGAATCAAGTGCATCCTAGCAAAGGCTACAAGAACACATAGTAGGGCAAAAGCATGCTTTTCATTAATGGCACTAGAAACGCTGGACATCCATGTGCACGAGAATGAGACTAAATCCCTCAATCTCTCACCCTGTAGAAAAACCTACTCAAAATATTAAGACCATAAACTAGAAAGCTAGAAAAAAAAAAAATACCAAAAGAAACACTGAGAAAATACCCTATGACCCTGCTTTCAACGATCTCTTTGGTCTCATTGATCTCTTTTACATTATTCAGAAAGAATATAAAAGCACAGACACCAAAAAAGAAAACAGACAAATGGGATCATGTTAAATATTTTAAATGCTTCTGCATATCCTGTAAGGATGAAAGGACAACATACAGAACAGAATAAAATATTCACAAACTACATATCTGACAAGTCATTGAGGTTTTGATATCCAGAATACTCAAGGAACACTCAATTTCACAGCAGTAGAGGTATAATGATTGCTAGAATTTTGTTTTTTCAGAACCGGGTATCAAACTCAGGACCTTGCACTTGCCAGTCAGACACTTGTGGCCCTGAACTATCTCCTTGGCCCCTATGATTGTTAGATTTTATACATACAAATCAGACCAGTCCTTCAAAGACAAAAGGGGAATGAGCTCAGAATCTACATAAAGAAAGAAGGTGAGAAGAGAAAGGAAACTACAAATAAATTTAGCATACATGGAAGGAATATATTCAAGAAAAAGTAATTTATCTTTCCATATCTATTAACAGTAATTGCCATTTGTGGATCAGAATGGCCATGGGACCTCAAGACCAGAGCCAAAGAACTGCTACGGACAAATAAAGAATGGAATATAGTACCTTAGGCATCCTTTTTGCAAAAACTACATTTTGATCACTCTTAAGTTGGCTCTAGAGGGCAAAGGAGGTGCAAAAATATAAGATTTGAGGAATGAAACCTACAAATGGAAAAGACTGGTTAAGAGAAGCTCAATGAAATGCATTTTTTGAAGTGGAAACTTGGCAGTCTAAGGAGGTGTCAAGGGAGAGATAATAGAGTAGACACAAAACTTAGCATCAAGCTCTGAAATGCCATATCTAAGAGACTGTCAGCCTTGCCAAAAAAAAGACAACAACATGAAAGAAATTACCAACTTTAGAAAATTATTCCAAAATCTAGTGTCTTGGTACTCAAGATTATGAGTTATGAAGAAAACCAGAGAGAATTCTAGGACACCTACAGTCTACTCCAACAATCTCATGGATTCTCCTCAAAGGTGGCGCACGCCTGTAATCCCAGCACTCCGGAGGCTGAGGCAGGAGGATCAGTGCGAGTTCGAAACCAGCCTGAGCTACAAAAGTGAGCTCAAGGCCAGCCTGAACTGCATAGTGAGACCCTGTCTCAAAAAGACAAAAAAAAAAAAAAGACAAATTTAACCTTGCCTTTGTGATTCTTAATTGTGCTTGGATACTTTGCAAAAAAAAAAAAAAAAAAAAAAAAAAGAATCATTTAGTCAAGATCTTTAAGATAATGAGCATTTTTTTTTTCTTAATTTTCTTCCCAAGGTACCCATAGAGAACAAGGGTACCCTTCTGGGCACCTCACTTCATCTATCTTCTAAGCCTCTACTCATCATCAAGAATACTAATTTAATCAATCTCTATTACTAGATATTATATGGTTAGTTCTTCCCCAATATCTCTCTCCGTATACAACAAGTAGGAAAGAAGAAAGGGACACAGAGAGGGAGAGAGGGAAGGTGGATGTATGTTATTGCAGACAGTTTGTCAGACACCTGCTTTTCCAGGTAATCTCTACATAAATCTGGAAGAAGATTAATTTGTAACCTGAATTTACCCAGACCCTTCACAGATATTAATCCTCAGATTAAGGCTTACTGATGTGGAACCAGAATGAAACAGGATACCTCAGCTCCTGCTCTAAGATACCCCTGCAGCACCAGCTCCCCAGGGTTCCTTAGCAGCATTTTGAACTCAAGAGAGTAAGAGAACTCTCACTGCATAACCAGTCAAATAGCCACATACTGCCCTGAGCAACATCAGTCACATGCAGTAATTTACATCTTTGTGCTTGTGTATTTATACCAAGCAAAGTACCTATAATCTGCCCTAATAGATTTGATTATATCAATACAAATGAAGCTCTGTCAGATTAAATTACCTGCTTTGACTTACACTAAAATGTCTTGTCAAAAGTCAATCAAATTAATATAAGGATTCCCTCTCATAGCTTCATGAACTTAAAAGTAGAATTCTGATGGGCAGGCAATCATATTCTACAAGTATGCAGTTTTAAGCTATTATAATTCAGGTTATTTCTTCTTGGGTACCGTGCCTTTGATCTTGTTTAGGATAGAAGTTTTAGATGGTTTGATATCTGAAACCATCTAAACAGTTGGTGTTAGCTGTCTACAAACAGGGAAAAGGTACTAAGAACACATAACATTCCTAATGTTGATAATCTAGTAATCCTTAGTTGTGATAAATATGAAAAACCAGTTATGAAATCTGCCCTCAAAATTGTGGCTTTGAAAATATGAAGCTGTTCATATTCACTTGAGCCAAATCAGATATAAAAGTAAGTGCAATTCATTATTATTCAGGACTCCCTGGAATAATTCAAGTTAAAGGAAGTCCTCTAAATAGCCAGCTATGAATGAATGCAACATAATGCTGAAAGATAGCCACAACTTGACATTAGGAGACCTGAAATTATGCCCCAAGGTGTTGCAATGAAGGCATTTAAACTCGCTCAGCATCTGTTGTCCTGTACATAGCAGAAAGATTAACAAACACTATCTTCTTGGGCTGCTATGCGACTAGCCAGAACAGTGTGCTCAAAAAAATGCTTTAAGAAGGGTTCCTTTTCCCCACAGCCCTACCAGCATTTGTTATTGGTCGATTTTGTGATAATAGACATGCTTTCTGGGGTGAGATGGAACATCAGTGTTCAATCTCTCGAATGACGCGGATGTTGAATTTTTTTCTATGTATTTATTTCCCAATTGTACTTCTTCATCTGAAAAGTAGATTCATTTCAGATGTCTATCTTGGGATTGGGTTTTTAAAATTTCTGCTGGGGTCTCATTTTGGGGGTTCTCTGTATAGTCTAGATATTAGTCATTTGGGTGAGGGATGGAGCTCAGAGGTTCAGAGGTATCTGCCTGGTGAGTACAAGACTCTGTAACCAATCTTTGGTACCAAAAAGTAGGGGGAAGGGAGACCAAAAAGAGTCTCTGCTGGCAGTGATAGTGCTCTTTTGTATGAGGAACACCTGGGAAATTTTTTCCACACTCTATAGATTGTCTCCTCACTTTATTGGTGATTTATTGCTCCATACAAAAGCTTTTAATAAAATATAGACCAGTGCAACCACTGTGGAAATCAGTGTGGAGATGGCTCAAAAAACTCAAACTAGGAGCTGGGGAGATGGCTCCGAGGCACAAGTGCCTGCTGGGCAAGTGCAAGGTCGTGAGTTTGAACCCCAGTCCCACCAAAAAAAAAACTCAAACTTGACGTTTCTTTTGATCCAGCTATTCCTGTATCTTCCCAAAAGAATAAAATGCATAATTCCACAGAAATACATATACATTCATCTTCATAGATGCACAGTGTATGCAAGCTAAATCCTAGAAACAGCCTGAATTCCCATCAACCAATGAATGGATAAAGATGTGTTTCTTTACATACAATAGAGTACTACTCAGCCATACAGAAGAATCAATGGGAGAGATGTCTAGTTAAGTGGATGCACTTTGAGACTATACTTTTTTTAAAAATTTGATATAGTGCCTTACTACACAGCTCAGACTCATAGTAATCCTCTTGCTTCCAGCCTCCCCAGCACTGGGTTTACAGACATGCACCCCACGGGGCTCAACCAATGCTCCCAGGGGCGGGGCCTATGCAGCTGATGGAGTCTGACCATATTCATAAATCAGACACACATACATAAATATTGCATTGTCTCTCTGGTGTGAGAAACTTAAAGTGTAAATAAGAACCAAAATGTATAGTAGGTATTGGGAAAGAGGAAGAATGTGTTCAAATGGGGAAGGGGAACTAGGAAGTGGAAGGGGAAAAGGAAAAGAAAAAATGGAAAGAATACTTCTGTAAATAAGGAGGGAACAGGTATTGAAGGAAAGGGAAGGGCATAGGGGAAGAAAAAAAAAGAAAAGAAAACTCACGATATGTCACATACAGATACAAATTCCCTATGATGGGGCCAGGAATGTAGCTCAGTGGAACAGTGCCTACCTGGCAAGCACAAGGTCATGCGTTCAATTCTTGGTACAAAATAATAATAACAACAACAGAAAACATATTCTCTATGATGAATGTGATCCTTATATATCAAAAGTATTCTCATAAACTTAATCACTTAAAAAATGCTTTGGAACCACGAAGTCATGTTCATCAGTACAACATCCAGCCTGTGTATAATTTAAGGAACTCTGAGCCCCTTCTTAGAGAAGGCCAGAACGGGCCCTTCATTCCATGGGCCAAGGCTTGAAATCTGCCTACATGAAGTGGGTAGATCAGAGGTGGCCCCCCACGTGGCAAGCACTTGTCTTCCTCTTTTTGCATGGCTTCACAATTTTGTCCTCCCCTTTCTGATTTCAATGACTGTCTTTTGGTTCTGGTTTGAGATTTATTTCAACATAATAATGCCTTTCCTGTCACTACCACTTTTGTCTTACCGAATGCCAAAAGGGAGGCCCGGTGACTCCGCTCTATAGCAAAGATGGTAAATTACAGCTTTCTGTTTCATCACATTTAAAAATCAGGGCAGCTCATTAAAAAAAAGATCTCAGATTCTGTGCATATTTCTTTTCCATTTATTTATTTGTTGGCTTGTTTGTTTGTTTGTTTATTGAGATAGGGTCTCCCTATGCAGTATAGACTGGTCTTAATCCCAGCCCTGGGGGGAGTGGGAATGAGACAAGCCCAGAGCCCTTGGGAGTTGAGGACCAGCATAGGCTACAAAGTGAGCTCTGTGCAAACTTCCTCGCCTGCCACTTGGGCCATACTTATTTTCTCTCTCACCATACATACAGTTGGACAAAAGTACAATTCCTCTTCCACTTAAAGATAAAGAAGCAAGTTTAGCAATCCACTCAAAATTGTCGCTTCTCTTTTCTTATTTCAATAGCTATGTTCAAAAGATGTCAGTATTAAGAGAGGAAAAAGAAACTAGACACTGCAGAAACTTTACCTTTGCCTTAGATGTTTACTTACTGGGGCAAACTGACACCTCATTTGAAGTATATGTTGAAATACACACTATGTGACTATCTTTTATTGAGCCTGTTGAATCACACAGGACAGCATCAAAACAGAAGCTTCCTTCACAATTTCATCAATTATATAGAACTAATTAAATAAATGGGCAATTTTCATCAAATTGCACTTATGACTCAGAACCTCTTTCTTAAGGACAAGTACATTTAGGGAACCGCTCCGGCTGGTTGTGCACTACCTACCCCCTCCGAGCCACCAAACAAAACCCTGGAAACTTGGGGTTGGGTTGAGTGCTTCAGGGAACGTGCTCAAGAAACTGAAGTAAGGATGCTGAGTTTGAGAAAGATTACTTTCATCTAAAACACTCTCACTTCAGAAAAGGCACCTCTGTTGGGGTGTGGGGTACTCCTGGAGAACGATCTCACAAACTAAAACTGAAGCTCATCCCCCTCTTCCTCCACCCCCTCCTCCTCAATCTCTATCTCCTCCTCTCCCTGCTCTTCCTCCTCCCCTTCCTCCACCTCTATCTCCTCCTCCTCCCCCTCCTCCTCCCCCTCCTCCTCCTCCTCCTCCTCCTCCTCCTCCTCCTCCTCCTCCTCCTCCCCCTCCTCCTCCTCTTCCTTCTCCTCCTCCTCCTGCTTCTCCTCCTCAGACTAAGGGACTAAAGCGTCATCAAAGGTAAAAATTAACCAGCATCTTCCGGCTCTTGTGCACGTGTCTCTTTCCTTCAGGCTCAGGAGAAGCAGACAACACTTTACCTGGCAATTTCAGGCACCGACCCAAGCACGTGGAATCCGGAGCCAAGCTGCAGGGGCGCTGAGCTTCACCCACCCTAGCCCCCGAGTTCCAGCCCCAGACAGCCTTCAAAGGGCGCTACCCAGCGCGCTCCCCACAAACCTCACAACCTTTCCAGAGTGAATTATGAGTCCTGCCTGAGCTGAGAGTCACCAGTTCCGACCCCGCAGAGGACAGACTGGGAGCCCCCAGCAAGGCGCCACGGGACAGCGGCGCTCACGTGGTGCCCGCGCTGCGCCGGGCTGAGACTTGGATGGTGGAGGGGAGCCCCGCCCTGCGGAGGCGGGACCGCGGAGGCGCCATCCAGAGCCCACGGTGTCCCCGCCGGGCACTCAGCCCTGGCTCCGGGCGGTGTGCGTCGGCTGGGGTTCCCCGGGTGTTTGCAGGAAGGAAGATTCAAGTTAGGTTGGGGTAGCAACTTGGAAAAACATGTTGTAGGTCAAACGCGCTGGAATCCCACCTAAACACGAGTTCTTCCGTATGATCAAAATGCCCAGCGAGCCTCGAACGTGTTCTTGAAACTCCCGACGAGCTGGGAACCAGGGTGTCCCGAAATACCGATGCCGTCCCTGCCCACCTTTGAGGAACTTTGTCCCCTGGGCCTTGGAGCAACGCGGGGAAACCGCGCCCTGGGGCCGGGGAGACGAGGTGCCCTAGAGATGCCCAGAGCCGGCTGAATTTTGGTGTTTAAAGCCCAACGCAGCCGGCGGTGCGGGCTACTCGTTTCGTTTCGCTGGGGGCAGAGGGGGGAGAGGCTCCGGGACGGTTTACTCGCACTGGAGCACGGGCGCTTGGCACCGGTGCCAGCAGCGCAGAACTCGTCCACTCGGGCCGCGGCACTGCCACTCGGGGGTGGTGAGGGGCAGGAACGGAAGGCGAGAGAAGGAGGGGGAGAAGGAGGGGCGGCGAGGGAACAGGTGAGCGCCCACCGCCGCCCATCCGTAGCCCAACGCCGCGGCTCCGCGCTCGCAACTTGGACTTACCGGCTTTGCACGGGTCTTTGTAATCGAGGGTCTCCGTCTTATCCTCCTCGCTCCCATCAAAAGTGTAGTCATAGTCGAGGCCAGCGGAGACGCGCAAACCCCCGCAGAAAAGAGTCCCCACGGCCACCAGCCATGGGAGCATCCACCGAAAAAGCGCGTGCAGCCCCATCCTCCTCCCCCGGAGGAAAAGGAGGGGACAGAACCGTGGACCGGGGCTGATACGCGCGGAGCGGGGGCACCGCCGCCTTCCTCCCAGCGCAGAAGCTCTGCAACCGCCCGGGCGCTCAGGTGTCCCGAGACATGCGGGGCAAGCGCTGCCCGGGACCCCGGCTGCGGAGAGCTTTGGCGGGGGAGACCCGCGGCTGGGCCGAGGGCAGGTGAGGGGTTCTGCTCCAGGCAGCGGGCAGGGGCGGCTGCGGGCCAACTCCGCTGGGCGGCGCGGGCGCCGGCCCCGGCCGGGTCGTCCTTCTGGCAGCCGAACTTCCCGCGGCCGCGGCTCTGCTGCCCCCGAGCCCGGGCTGCGTCCGCGCCGCGCCCCCGCCGCTGTCAGGACCCCGCGGCCGAGCGTGAGCCGCCGCCGAAGCTCCGGGAAGATGAATCCGGTCTGCACATCAGCACATCTGAACTGAAAGGGGAGACCGAGGAAGGGGGTGGGGGCCAGGCATGTCTGCGTTGCGAGACCTTAAAAGCCTGCAGGAGCCGGAGAAGCCACTGGCTACAAGGAGAGCAAAAGTGTGAGGATTTAGGGAAGCGCTGTTTGCCTTTTTCCCCCAGGCTGTGTTTTTTACCCTCTTCCTAACTTGAAAAAAAAAAAAAAAAAAAAAATCTTCGCAGCATCTAACCCAATCACTCGCATCCTGCTTACTTATTCATACAATCAGGGTCAGGATCCGGGCCACAGCCTCGTCTCTGACTTCTTTTGATAGCCTTAAACAAACAAACAGACAAGGGTGCGCTCACGATTCCATTTCTATTTTACTAAAGATAAAAATGAATACATTATGTGTATCTTCGTCCTCGAAGAGCAGTTAATAGATGATGAATGTGTCGGCTGAGAGTGCCAGACCGGGGGCGGCGAGAGGCATCTGACAACTTCACTGAAAATGTCTCCCCTTCCCCCAATAAACAGCGAGTGTGTATTTCTTTCCTTTGCTGTTGTTTAGCTTTTTTGCAGCCATAGGAAAGAGAAAAATCATATGACCCTTCACGATTTAAGGAAGAAAGTATACTACTGCAGAAGTCTCCTACCCCACAAACTTTCGTTCGGAACTAAGATCTGCCGAACTGCAATTAAAAAAAAAAAAAAATCCAAAATCAAGTTACAGATTGCAGCAGCGGCGGCGGCGGCGGCAGCAGCAGGAAACGCTAAGACCTCGCTGATGGGCTGGCGCTGAGGCTCACGTGGGCGCAGGAAGGGAAGTTGGACGGAATACTCCGCAAGCAAATTTTCTGTGACAGTTCTGGCGCCCAAGCCTGGAGTTGCTCGGTATCCTTAGGCTCCCCTTGTTTTACTTCGGAGGAGCAGAATGTGTAAAACCTGGCAGCTGGATCCGCGGAGGTAAACCACATGTCAGCCCAACAGACTCAAGACAAACACAGGTTGTGGGAAGCTGAGGAGAGAAAAGTATCAGAGGAAACCTGCAAAAGCCCTGTGCGTGCGAGAGAGAGAGCAAATCCGAGGTTTCCTCACATCTGCAAGCAGTTTCCAAAATAGGTGAGAGGACTGTTCTCCCAAGGTTCCAGGCGACAGCGGATGGGAGCTTTGCCTTCCCAACTAAATCTTTCCCTGCTGTCACTTGAGCAGGGACTTGTAAAACACAGTCTGTTGCCTTTACATCTTTATTAGACAAACACATACCCCTTTCCAAGTTACTGTCAATCTACAAAGTCCCATCTAGAGAGAGAAGTATCTCACACACACACACACACACACACACACACACACCTCTTTCACAGGTAGAGCCAGTTGTTCTTTTGGCAATTTGACCAGATTTTACTATGGCTGTGACAGAAAAGTAGTAAGCTTAACTTGAAGAAGTATCAATATTTTCACCATAAACTAATATAACAAAAAGACAAGGAGGAACTAAACTGATTCTGTGTTCTTCCCAAAACAGGGGGGCTTCCTCAGAGACCCACTGCAGTGCTGAGGTCCCTCCGCTGGCTGTCTTAAACTTTTAACCCCAGGGACATAGAGCAGACAGAACACGTCCAGTAAGCAGGTAGAGGCATTGCTTTTGAAATCTCTTGCTGAGTCATTCTCATTCTTTTACCCATCAAAAAATGTTTGCATAATTAATAATCCTGTTGCTGTAGTGTACATCGAAACAAGAAAGGATACTGCTTAGAGCCCTTCTCAGGCTCAGAAAAGGCAAGTTTCCTTTAGAGGGTGCCCTGTTTTTGAGCTGCTGACAGTGCACCCCAGATCCTAACAAGTGTTGGTCATTCACATGCCTGCAACCCTCTCCATTCCTCATAAATTATTTGATCAAATGTGAGTTTGCAAGACTTTGCCTATGGAGCTTGCTTAAATAGCACTTCACTATGGCTGGAATGAGCATATTTCACTCACTTCTTCTAGAGAAGTGGCACCATATAAGGACAAGTGACTCAATAATGATCTTTATTGTGTTTTCCTTACAGATTTATCTCATCAGTCTCACAGTTTCATCAGTTTGCAATCCAGAGAATTAGAATGATTAACATAGTAGACCCTCAGATCAAAATACAGAAATGTTTCCTTATAGCTGAAACGCTTACAGGGAATAGTTACATCACAATGTCCTAAGCCTTAACCTTTGATAATTTCTAAATTTTAAAAATAATGAATCTAACTAAATTTATAGCAATAAAACATGTAGTTTTAAACTTCAGTTATTTCTATAGTTGCTATGATTCCAAATTAAAACTAGATTTTTTTCATGTCCATAAAAACAGTGTAAATTGGAAAGAGTATGCCCATCATACTGTTAAAGTGTACCCATAGATGTGCAGTATATGAATTAAGTTTCCTCTGAAAAGAAGTTAATTCCTTCAATAAGATATGTGCAAATGATGTGCTGGCTCCTAGCTGGCTATTGCTCTTGACCACCCTGGTGCCAGTAAGAAGACCTCAGCCCTCAGTAATGGTAAGGAATGAAGGCGCCCAGGGTATTCAGAATAAAAGACAAATCTTATGCCAACTGTCATATCCTGTTTGTTATAATAGTAACCAAAATAAACTTGCCTCATAAATAATGTCCAGTGTCTGTTTCCTAGTCAATTTGTGAGATGCTGGATGGGATTGTTTATGATACCAGGTGATACAGGAATACACTCCCCATTTCTATAAGATAGAACTTTAATAATTTCCTTCAGTATACAAATGAGGCATATTGTACATGAATAAAACATACTTACTCCTGCTAAGTAAATGACTGGTATCTAGACAAACTCGAAGTGCAAGAAAAGGTGATTTTGCCTCCCCCACCCTGCTCACGTCTTTCTCTGAACTAAAAACTGTCCACTTGTTAACCAAGGAGATAAATGGATTGATTGCTATGAAATTGTCATCATAAACAGCAAATCTGCCCATCAGAGACAACAAATATTGGCAAGGTAGTAATACGCCAAAGCTTAAAAAAAAAAAAAAAAAAAAAAAAAAAAAAAAAAAAAAAAAAAAAAAAAAAAAAAAAAAAAAAAAAAAAAAAAAAAAAAAAAAAAAAAAAAAAAAAAAAAAAAAAAAAAAAAAAAAAAAAAAAACACCCTGCCATACATTAAAACCACTGCTCCAAATGAAAGTAGAAAGCTCAAATATGTTCACATGAAAGTGAAATCAGATGATTCTCTGAGTCGCAGTAACTTTGCCTTGTACATTTTCTTTCTTGTTTTGGTTTGGCTTGCTTTTAAATTGCAGGCTACAATTTTTATGTTACATTTATTTTGTGTATCACTGCTGTAAGATGCTCCTAATCTTGATAATTAGGACGGCATTCGATCAAAAACTGACCTGATTACTCTTTCCTAAGCAACACGTACATTGTTATTAAAAAATTAGCAGATGGCAGTATTTACTTTGTCACAAAGTGTTCAAGCTTTTGTTTGTGTATTAGGGGAAAAAAATATTCACTTCCCCTGAGTGGAATAAAAGATTAATTTTTCCTGCTTCAAAAGTTCTTGGAGTCTGGGCTAAATAGAGGCCACTAAGCCAAGTCTCCCTGGACTCCTTAACACTGTCGTGCTTTCCTCCCTCTCCACCATACCACCTCTGTGAGGCTCCAAGTTGCCTTTTAATTTCATAGTTTTACTTTGCTCTATTTGCTTAATGGATTAAAAAAGTAAGCAACAAGCTTTGGATTGAGACATACTATCTACTGTACTTACAATGCAATGAGAATAACAATTTCAAAAATTTAAGGAGAAAGCACTATCAGCTTCTTAGGAGGAAGGAATCTCCAGGCTTCAACAGGCCCAGTCTACAGATGAGTCACTCCCCAGAGCTTCTGATGACCTCTGCTATCTTAAAGATAGGAAATAGAGGCTGTAGTGAGTGCGTCACCCGGGCACACACTACTGCCATCTCCTAATCTCTGCCTCAGTCCTGGCTCTCTGAGGCGTCCGCCCTACATGAGATGCAGTTATGCTCATATTGCTGGCCACAGTGAGGAGTGAAGAACTGCATCTGACCACAGCCAGCAGCCTCTAGTCTCACCCGAGGCCTGTTCTTCCTTACACCCATATCCTGCTGACCACCTGCATTTTTTTGCCAGCTCTAAGCACCTCACATGCAAGCCAGAAGCCACATCCTTTCCATGAACAAATTTCACAACAGTGTGTAGTATGTACACACTGGAAGCAAAATAAAATTTTTACTCAAAAAATTAAATCAAACTCAACTTCAATACTTTCAGTAACAGTAACAACACTGGAAGTGTGTAACACTAGAATATGCATAAAAATAATTTGTAAAATCTATATATTTAGTATAGAATCAGTCTCCCTTATCAGAAAGCTTGCTTAAATCCTTGTTACTCTACTTGCCAAATGTCTTTGAGCAATTATTCTTTCTCAATTTGAGTTTTCTATCTTTGAAATAAAATGCTGATCTCATGTGTCAGATTTCCATTTTGATACCAAATACCTGAGAAGTTAAGTTTACAAGGAGAAAGGGTTATTTTAGTTCATAGTTTTGAATACTGAGTCTATTGCTTTGAGGCCTGTCCTGAGGCACTGCATCAGATGGGAAGAGAAAATTTTCTCTCCTCATGATTGAGGAGGTGAAAGAGAGAAAGAGGAAGGGCCCACAGCCTATCATCAAGGTCAAGGTCAAGGTCATACCTTCAATGGCCTAAGGAACTCCCGATAGACCTTACCATTTTAAAATTCAACCACATTCCCATACTGCCACTCTGGGGACCAAATCTTTAACACAGAGATCTCTAATGGTCACTTAAATTCAGCTATAACATCACATACAGTTAAGCAGTACAAACATATCATCTGTTTATGTCACGTAGCATGAACACAGGCACATGGCAGGCTCTCATTGGTAGGCTCTCAGTGGTAATGTCCTCCCCTTCCCAGTGAATGGTGAATGGCCATGAAAAACCCAGATCAGATTCTTGAAAGAAACTTGCTTCTGAAAATTCTGTTGATTGTATATGAAATGACTGACAAAAGCATGATAATTTTTCTTTGTAGCTAAAAGAGATGAAGACTGAAAAAGGAAAATACTTAGATTTGTAACAGGAGTCATTCATTTCAGAACTCTATCTCTCCTTTCTATTCACCATCCATAAACAACTCAATGTCTAAATAATAGTGACCCCCTCCATTCCTAATTCTATTAATTCGCCTTTGCAAAATAAATTTCTGACAGCTTAGACTCATCAGAGTAAACATCTTTCAGTACTCAGGAGGTAAAGAACAATGTGTCTGTAGATGACCCAAATGGAAAGAGCTGACATTGTTCACTAATGGCTTTGAATTAGCTTTTGGGTAATGGGTTGGTATATATTTATAGCTGCTTGGCTTCATTTTCACGATGCATTGTAAAATCACCCAGTTATTTTATAACTTATTTAGCTCTATTCATAAATGCAGCTGCACTTGAATACTAGTTTTTCTGTATTTCTAAGCTTTCCATTATGCTGTGGGCTTAGTTCTGGGCCTCAGACAGTTGTATTTTTTAAGCCATACTGGACTTTTTGGTGACAATAACTCATGACCTTGGCCTTCATCTTCAGGCATTATAACTCACTTTGGATGGCTTTCCTAACCACTGACGCAATAGTTTCACACTATAAAACTAGCCTCCCATCAATACAAAACATCTGAAGTGTGTTTATTTGTGTATTTATTACTTTTCATCTTCAAAGCACTTTAACACCATTAACTGATGGCCACTAAATTGTGAGAACAGAGTTTGTTCTTGGCTAGCAGCACTCAACTCAGTGGAACGATTTCTTTCACGTTTTCTTCTTCATCTTTCCAGCACAAATTTCATTCAGATTTATTGTTTCATAACCAAGAAAAAAGAAAAGGTTTTGTAAACTAAGAAGGAAGAAGAGTTGGGCTAGAGAAGAACTATAATAGGGTCTTAAGACCAGATTCCAGTTACCTCACAGGTCAGTCAATCCTAGCATGCCCCTATTGCCTTACCTGGGGACACAGGAGAGAGCCTGGGTACCAACAGCTAATTACTCAGGCAAAGTGTTGATCCCCAGTTATCTAGTTATCTCAAATGGGCATAGTGCTTTAATTTTTCACTAATGGGAAAGTGCTGACATTCTGGATTGTTTCCTAAGAATCGGATTTCAGTTTACACAAATCTAGCAGGCTGTACCCCATTATTTTTTCATTCTGATCACTTCTATAAAACACCACCCATGTCAGCTGAGGTCACAGTTCGTTAGTAAGACTGAGCCTCTCTCGCTCCTGTACAAGAGTGGCAGAGGATCCCTCGCCTGTCTTTTTCTTTTTCTTGGTTTAGAAGCATTTGAGGAAAGACTGCTCATTCATTTGAATTCCCAACATCAGATTTTTCACATCAATTAAATTGTGTTCCTAAAAAAATGTCTAATTACAGCTTCCTTTTAGATATGTAACACTGATACTGTGATCAAAAAGTAAGATGAATGTTTAAATTTTATTAATTATTATAGTAAGACACACAGTGCAATTAAATCCCATTAAATAAGCCCCTCTAAAGCACCTGCAAGCAGGCACAGGGGCCGGGGTTGGATCCCCAGGCCTGCTGTGCTGGGCTGCTCCTCCCTGCCTGCCAACCCCACACCGATGTGACAACTGAGACTGGGCATGGTGGCACACGCCTGTAATCTCAGCTCTCAGAAGGCTGTAAACAAGGGGATCATTGCCAATCCCATCTAGTTGTGAGATCCTGAACACCCTTTAGAACCTTCCCTAAAATACAAAAAAAAAAAAAAAGCAAAAAGCATAGGCCCTCACTTGTTGGGAAGCAGAGTGCTTGGAGTCCTCTTTTCTGGAAGTCTTTAGTTGAGCTGTCAGAGTCCCAGTTGCCTCCCTGCCTGAATCTATTGAAAATGTTAATCTTTCACGTTGCCATTGCAGAAGGAACAAAGTCACGTTGTGCAAGATCTAGTGAATAAGGTGGATGAGAACACAATTTTAATGTGCTTATTTGACAGAAATTACCGTAAATGAATGATCAGTGGAGGCTGGTCATAAAGTACAGTTGATGTTTAAATTTGAAATTTATTATAGAGAAAGTCACACTGCCATTAAGGCCCTTTCAAAGTATTCAAAATATTTCACCTTATTTTGAACTCATTTACTCCTTCACTCTTGGAGTCTTTATCCCAGTATATTTTTTGAAAATTTAAATATTCACTGTATATAGCCGGGCGTGGTGGCTCACGCCTGTAATCCCAGCACTTGGGAGGCTGAGGCAGGAGGATTGGTGCGAGTTCGAGACCAGCCTGGGCTACAAAAGTGAGCGCAGGACCAGCCTCAACTGCATAGCGAGACCCTGTCTCAAAAAGACAAAAAAAAAAAAAATATTCACTGTATCTGTTGATCACCACTTGTAAGTCCAAGAGAAAATTACAAAAGATTTGGACATTTCTAGAAAACTTATAAAAAAGATTGAATTCTTCCTTTTTTCTTGCTCTTAGTAGCAGTTATGACAAGAAACGGGAATCATCACATGCTTGTCTTTAAAACCAGTGCAAAGTTTATGGCTTACGCTTTCACAATCATAGGAACACATGCAGGGAACCTTAAAACTGTGTGCTCTCAATTACTAACAAAACAGGAAAGCGATTAGGAGAGCAATTAGTGCAACATGCAGTGGCATTTTATTAGCCATTCTCATTCTAATAATCCTGTACATAAATGCCTCTCCATAGGACAGTCTACCAAAGGATAAATAAACTTATCGTCTTATAAGAACTTCTTCATAGATAGAGGGCATGCACATTAGTTAAGGATTGTGAATATACAAGCAAGCATGTGGACTGAGCCAGGGTTTAAATCGCTTTTCCTACCACTCTAAATTACTTTGTTCTTAGGCAAATTAATTTTACTGTTCTGACGTCAGTCTCAGAGATATTTCTAATAATTTCCCCAAAAAGATACATATGGAAATATTGTGTGTTGATAAATTTAAGTTGAGCTAAATAGGACTTTCACTGTAGAATTGGTTGTATTTTTTCAAATATTAATTGCTATAGAATAAATAAGAATGGTTATGTTGGAGCTCACCAGATGACTTCTGGCACTTGAATTTTATCCAAGATGAAAACTTTCATGCTATATTTTCTCATAATAATGATGCTTTAACCATGTTAGGCACCGAGTGCTAAATTATGAGAATGATTTTTCCATGTACTCATTCCACTGAGGACTTACATTAGCACTGTCCCTGGTAACTGTACAGATTTTTGTACATGTTTTTGGCATTGTTTTGTTTTATTAATACTCAGGACTGGGGAGTTAGCTTCATGTCACAAGTGCCTGCCTGGCAAGTGCAAGGTCGTGAGTTCGAGCCCCAGTACCGCCAAAAAAAAAAAAAAAAAAAAAGTTTACTGTTTTATTAATACTCTAGCTAATGCAGTGAACAAGGATTAATAGCATGAGCTTCATATGAGAATCTGAAAACTTGAAGTACACAATGAAGTAGTTTCAGGATAAAGCGTGCAAACTGAGGTTGCCAAGAGACTCCTAAGATACGCGCATGAAGGCTGCTGCAGCACATGAAGGAAAGGCCTGCATCACCTCCTCTTCAAACAAAATGATTAAAACTCTTAAAGCAATATTGATTTTGTAAGTGTTGAACCTGTGATATTGACTGCGATGGTAATTAAACGTCTCTAACACTTCATAAAAGGGAGAAAATGCAATATTCTCAGCCTTCTCATGACCCTAACTGTATGGAAGCAATTTCTCTGGAGAATGTTAGCGCAACCCCTCAGATCCTGTTTTTCCACTGGGCCTTCAAAGGCCACATGGCACTAAAGCTCTTAATTTCAAAGAAAGAAGCAGAGCAGGAGTCAAGACACTAATTGGCCCTAATGCGCAGTAGAGTCTGGCGTTCTCACTGGCGTGCTGTCGGAGGCATTCCCCAGCCTGCTCAGAGCGCGCTTTATGCAGACAGACGTTGGCAGCTGTGTCCCTGTTGGCTGGCCAGTTTTTTGACATCCTGCGACCTCTAGTGAGAACCAGAAGTTGTTGGCGAACATAAATCTCCTTGCCCAGCCTGAGTCTTTATAGGAGCTGCAGAGAACACCAGCACCTCGGCTAGACTCGAGTATTTTTAAGAAATTTTTCTAGGTCACATTAATTAACATTTCAGAGGGTGAAAAGATGTTTAAATAATTTAAAGGTTTTTTCCTGAAGTTTTCTAGCAGTTTCATTAATCCTTAGAAGAATTCCACCATAACCACATTGAAGATAATAAAGAATGAAAGGAGCAAGTGGCAAAAAGCCCAAAGAAAATCTGAAATGAATTTTAGTAAGAGAAAAGTAATAAATATCTACTATATATCACAATGTGATAACAGGACAGTAAAGTGATATATGCTTCACAATAAACATTTTGACAACTTTTAGAGTAGTTCCATCATACTACATTTTAGTTAACACTATAGATAACAGTGTTATACTTTCACAGTAAGATATTAAATGAGTCTCAGGGCCAAACATAAATGCATAAATAAATTAATTAAGGTGTAAGTAAGGATATCCTGATTTAAACTTTTAATCTACCCAACACAGCACCTAGTATATTGTTCTTACAGAAACATTGTCATAAATAACTTTCACTCCGTTGCACAATGGTAGTATACACACACACACACACACACACACACACACACACACACACACATATGTGAATATACACAACAGTATGTATACAATAACTATGAATATACATAGTTATTATTTCTTAAAAAAAACGATCCTTAGAAGTTTTTGAGCCTAAAGTCAAACACGCAACTCTGGAAGATATTTAATACATTTATACACATGTATCATATACATAAATCTTTTATACCTTATGTTTGTTAAATATACATGATATACTACATAATAAATCTCTACTTCTTTCTAGAGAAATTTTTTATTAGGTTAGCATGTTCTGGAACATCTTATAGCCCTATAGAATATGTACAGAAAGCTCAAAAAACTTTTTTTTTTTTTTTTTTGGTGTTGGGAATCATCGAACTCAGGACCTTGAGCTTTCCGGGTGGGCACTGCATGGCTGAGCTACACACCTAGCCCCATGCTCTAGTTGCTCATGTGTGGACAACACTTATAATTTTCATAACAATAATAGTTCTAAATGTTGAAAAGCTATACATGTGTAAGTGTGAATGCCATCTTAAGTATTAATGACCATAGAAGCTCAAAAGAAAATATTTTCCACACATATCCCACAGATAAAGTAAAGCTAAAAGAAGCCCGCTGATGGGGAACAGAATTTGCAAAGCATGGGGGGACACAGAAACGTATTTATTCATTCCTGTCCCATTCTGTTCTCTGTTCAGGTCCGAGATGTATAGCACCTCCCCGATTCTTCCCTCATCACCGGAAGTAAAGGTGAACATTTCTTTCCATTTATCCCTCAGGAACATACAACATTCTCTCTGAGTAATGGACATGCATTATTCATTTATTTGTACCTGTGTTTTACTGGTCATAAATATACACTAATCTTTACTATCTATACAACACTGTGAAAAGTATTCTTATGCCAGTGTTTCCCTAAGAATAATATACGAGGTGCTGTTTTGAGTACATTGAGAGTTTAAATCAGGATATCGTGAAAAGATCCCTTGTTATTTAAAACAATTGATAGACTACAAACTGTACTGTTTAAATTGACTCATGTGATTTTGTTGCTTTTATTATCTTTCCCCTCCTTAGTCTAACCCATCTGGACCTTACACTTGCTGGGCAAGCGCTTAGTCTACTGAGTTATCTCCTGGGCCCTCGTTTCTCCTTTCATCCCTCTTTCCCTCCCTCCCTCCCTTTTTTTCTCTTCCTCTTTTAGCTTGAATTTTTTAGTTTGGGAGTTTTTTTCAGGTAAAGAATTTAGAGTAGCTAGTTCTGGAACTTTAAAAATGTTTTCAAGTTGGTTTTTCAACTGACTGGAGTGATAATAAGAAAAATGGTGGTGGCGGTGGTGGTGGTGCTGGTGGTGGTGGTGCATCTGGCACTAAGAACCCGAACCAGGGCCTCCTACACTTCTGTCACTCAGCCAACCCTCAGCCCACGATTTATATTATTTTTTCTCTATTATATTTTGTGGCACTGGGCTAATTTCTAATTTCATACTTAGTTATTTTTGAAAAGCAAGTTTAATTAATTGGTGAATATAATTTAAGCAATGTATCCAAGAAAGTGATATAAAATCAACAATTATATTTAATATAGGTTATTTGAATGTTTTAATTATACTTAGTCTGGATTGATCATCAGAACCAGGACAAGTGAAATTATCAAATATGATCATGCACAATTCTTTCATTTCAAGAATAACTGAAACACCATTAATACCTTAGATCTGCAAGTCAGGCAGGTGAGCATCTGAGCGACAGTCATGTTCTTCATTTTTTCTAAGTGACTGTCTCAGGACAACAAGATGACTGAGTTCATTTGTCACGGGTTCTTGGTGACGTGTGTCACAAGTAAATGCTCCAAAATACTTGCCCTTCACGGCTTATCACTGGTGGAACATTGCTTAGTTGTGTCTCCACATTGGAGGGTGGTAGGGAAAGACCTGTTCTCTCCTAGAACTGAAAACTAAGCAAAAGCATCTGCCACTCGCAGAAATAAGCCCCATCTTACTCCAGTAACAAGCTTGGTCACTAAGGGATTCCCTAATTACTAACAGAAACTGAGAAGTGTAACACTCTTCCAACATTCTATGGCAGAATTTGCTGTTTATTAAGCCAGGCGTGGTGGCGCATGCCTGTAATTCCAGCACTCGGGAGGCTGAGGCAGGAGGATCAGTACGAGTTCAAGACCAGCCTGGGCTACCAAAGTGAGCTCAAGGCCAGCCTGAACTGCATACTGAGACCCTGTCTCAAAAAGACAAAAAAAAAAAAAAAAAAAAAAGAATTTGCTGTTTATTGTTACTGTGTGTTGCCTGATGAATAATCTGATACACATAGTAAACCAAGGCTTAAAAGTCAACTCAATTTTATATGATTTCCCCGTGCAATTTAACTAGCACTTTGTTATACATCCCATAGTGTGAGACGGAAAAATGAGAGTTGGCGATCTCATGAAGTGTATGCCTTCACAGTGTAGAAGCAGTACCACAGTGGATCACCACCTGTATGCAGTGAAAGTCCAGCGTGGCTAAGTTATTGAAAAAGGATGAAAGATACATTTCTAACATAGTTGAATATTTTGTATTTCATTTTTCTCATCCTGTCTTGAGTACAATGTTGGAAAGATGACGATCCATGATTACTTGCTTCATAATCAGTGAACAGTAAAATTTAACCTACACTTTATAAATGACAGGCTAGTTGTCCTATTTCCCTTCTTTATTAATAATTCTTCGGCTACTTTGTTAGTTAGCTCAGTGGGTAGGTATACTCAATTTAATAGCATTTAGTTAAAAAGACTTTGCTTCCATGGGTCCGTAAAGTCCTATACAGCATTTGCCATTTTGCCATATATTACCCAAATTGCTAAAAGAAAAATAGAATGTTTATCCTTTTTTTTTTTTCAAATGCTTTGATAGTGCTGTTCAGCACTTAAAAATTATGATTTTTTCTGTCACCTTTTATGAAAATTTCTGAGGGTAACGTGCTCTAGTGCGAAATGCAAACTGCTCAAAGATGCCAGCCTCACCCCTGCTTGAAAGGTGCAGAAGTCCATCTATATGCACTTTAGAACGAAGTGCATTTTCCAGGGACAGAAGTTCTTTTTTTAGAAAGATGGTGGTCCACCATCTCACGTGCTTGGCTTCTTCATGTTTCATGAATAGCTAAGCTTTATCTCCATCTTGAGTGAAATTTGGTCGCTTCAGTTTTCTTAGAAAACTAAAATTATGTTTTATAAAATTATAAATTTTGTTGTAATTGTTTCATTTTGCTTCGCTTTTGACATGATCGATCTTTCAAAGATCGGAAAATGAAAAGCAATACAAATTTGTTAAAAATAACATAATTAGAAGGCAAAGTGAAACATTAAAATATAACCAGGTATGTAGTGAATGTAAAAAGTTAAAGATAAGAATTTCTTAGAAATTCATGATCTCCATCTATGTGCTCTGCGAAAATTTTTGTGTTTATAAACATTTATGTGTGTATACAGTGCTTCATTATAATTTTAGTAGTTATTTTTCATCATTCCCAATTTTATACATTTCCAATTTTGCTTTATTTGTCAGAAAGATATTTTTCTAGCTGATTTTTCCCTTTTCTCATGAACTCCCTTATGTTGTCTCATTTTATTGACATGTTTATTTTCAAATCTTCAGTTCTTTTATTTCCTCAGCCATGGAAATACTTATAAAGATGTAATTTATATTTGTAGGTAGGCTACAAGAACAAAACATTCTAGTTTAGGTGCTGAAAAACATTGGTAAGGGCCAGGGAGATAGCTCAGTAGAATAAGACCTTGCCTGGCACGTGCAAGGTCTTGAGTTCAAGACCCTGGTACCACAGAGAGAGAAAGACAGAAAGATGAACACTGGTGGCACTGTATAGCTGGCAGAGATCTTGGCCTGAAGCAGACTCAGCTCTAACCTGAGCATGCACCCACAAGGCTATTAAAGAGGCTGCCCAAAGGGGTGGGGGGGGTGCCCTGTTCGCGTGACCAGAGGAGAGGGGCTGGGCAGCCGGCACCAGAAGAGCACACACACTTGAAAAGCAGCGCAGGAGCAGTTTCTACCAGGAGCACGTGCCACACAGGCTGGAACGGGCTTCCCTGGCTTCCCTTCTTTGAGGTCTGTCCCGTTGGCACCAGCCAGCAGGCTCACAGGAACACTTGGCATCAGAAATGCAGCTGATCCCCGAAGTATGTGCGCTAAGTCGAAGACACCCACCAGACTGCAGAGGCGAGGGGAGGGAAAGGTAAGGAGGGGGAAGAAGCACAATTGTTGAATACTGACATGATAAAAATAAGATCTATAGAGTAATGCGGTGCTGTATATTGTGCATAAAATGAATACATTTTACATTATTTTCTCATATCTTCCGTTTGCTTTTTTGCTTTTTTTCTCTTTGCTTTTTGAGATGTAAATACTGGAAGATTTAAATTTACATAGAGGCTGGGGAGATAGCTCAGTAGGATAAGAGCTTCCCTGGCAAAAGTGCTTTTTTAGATCAGTGAAATAGCTCAGCGGTCTGTAGCTCACCTGCTTAAGCAAGCTTACACGACCACAGGGACCACGGTTCGATTCCAGGCACCACATGCTGTGCCAGCCCCACCCCCCAGGGCAGGCTGATCCTGCCATAACATAAACACATACATTAAAAAAAAAGTTTAAATTTGCATAGACCATAATAATATTCTTATAGGACACCAATGTTTTGGTATTTTGGAAACTTCAAGAGTGTATCTCTCATCCAAATCAATTGCACAATTAAAAATGTATTGGTAAGGAACTTACTTAAAAGTATGGTGTGGCTTTCTAGTATGTCATTCACAGTGCTCACGTTAACTGGAAGCTGAAATGGATACTGAGCAAATTAAACTGCTGTGACTTCTTATAACTTAACACGAAGTACATTATTTTAGAAAAAAGAAGGGCATTATTTTACAAAGTTGTTCTGTTTTATTTTATTTCAGTGTCCAGCAGGTGTTCCACCACTGAGCGGTATCTCAGTCCAGATCTCATCGTCTTTAAGTATGTTTCTCATTTTGATGATTTCTGTAATTTTATTCTATTTTACCAAAATCATTCAATTATTTTATTTTAATTGCCTGGGTTTTTATTTTCCCAATTTCCAAATGCCTGAACTGTAAAATTTTCTTTATGTACTATGATATTCATTTTAAAAGACAAAACTGTGGGGCTGAGGATATAGCTCAGCAGTCCAAGTGCCTGTCTGGGAAGTAGAAGCCCCCAGGTTAGATCCCTGGTATCACAGGCCTTGCCAACCTGGAATCCCCAGCCACCAAGACCAAACATGGTGGTGCACACCTGTAATCCCAGCGCTGGGGAGGCTGAGACAGAAGGATTTCTACAAGTCTAAGGAGCCCAAACTACATAGTATGAACCTGTGGCAAATAAATAAATATTTTTTTAAATATTTTAAAATTTTTATGTTGTGATCAAAAGAAGGTGGTGTTGCACATGTTTTCGATTTGGAATGTGTAAAGCCTTTCTTTGTATCAAGAATATAACTATTCCAAAAGCCTTATAAGCATGGAAAAGAAACAGGTTTCCTTTGCTGCAGCAAAAGAAACTTAATATTTATGTGTTAATGTCTCTATTTTTTGTCAGACTCCCACTATTACTGCTTATTGTCTGGCTTTTGCTGTAATTGTTTCACTTTGCTTTGTTTTTGACAAGATAGATCTTTCAAAGATGGGAAAATGAAAAGTCATCCAACTTTGTTAAAAATAATATGATTAGAAAACAAAGTAAAACATTAAACAAAATATAACCAGGTATGGAGTGAATGCAAAAAGTTAAAGATAGGAGCCATGAAGTTCAGTATAAGGGAACACTTTGCTTTCTGCAAATTAGAAAAAGATCACATAACACATTTGACACGGTTCTTAAAATATGAGTAGGAATTGACATTATAAACTGAGAAAGACAGTGATACTCATAGGAATAAATAAACTAAGAATGGGCTTTCGGACAGTGCAATTTCCTGGAATATGAGCTATACATTGGCAAAAAGTGATACTGAACAGCTTTTCCTGTTAATTATTAAACATTTGCATTATTTCTTCTTAGGATCTCGTTTAATAGTCCTTTTTTTGTTTTCAGATTAACTTCTTAAAAATTGTTTTTAAAGATTTTTTAAGCAATCATCCCAAGTGGCTTCCTCAGCTTTGTTATTTTTAAAATAAATTTGTGCAATATTTTTAAATACAAGTTTTTATTTTATAGTCTCAAGTTAACTACTCTTTACTTTTTTAACATATTTTACTTCAAAATATACTCATATATCAGAGTGAGATAATAGTGAACTTTAGGGTCTGTGTTTTTGCTATTTTGATAAACTTGGTAATCAATTCTCCTGATGATGACTTTATTGAGTGTATTCCTTTCCCTGTAGTTTGGGGTCCTACAGTCTTTTAAAGCAACATGTCACATCTTATTGTTCTTTTGGATTTCACGCTGAATCAATTTAACATAGCATATAGTATATGTTATAGAATACACATTTTACTAAGTACATAATTATTTGTTAGCACTATTTTCTCATTAGTCTTCTTATTAAAAGTGCCTAAATATTTTGTTTTGGAATTTTTTAAAACATAAGCAAATAAAACTTTGATGATAATTTTTTGGAGATATATATGTAATTTATAAATTAGGAAATAGTAGTCAAATCTGCTCTTTTTTCAGAAACGTATCTATTATAATCAGTTAAGTAAATTTATTATCTCTTATTAAAGTTTTGAAATTTTTGTTCATGGATACTGAAATGTCATTATTAACATTATTGTTATACATTTCTATTGAAAATGAATTGTACATTTTTTAACGTAATTGCTGACAGTGTATTCAGTTTTCAATAACAATCAAAGGACTCTTTTTTCTTCATTACTATAGCTGTTTTTTTATAGGACTACCAGCATTCCATAAATTTTTATTCAATGCAAGATGATTTTTCTCCTTCAACCAATACTCATTGAGGAGGACAATGAGTTTGATTTACCTAAAAAATATTCACTGGGCTAAATTTACATGGCAGCTTAATTATATGGAGATTAGTTTTTTTACAATATGAGTAGAAGAGGTAACAACAAAAATACTGGACAAAAGTAGTCTATGCTTCTCCCTGTCATCCAATGACATAGTCTAGAACATTCTATCCCAGGTATCCCAGAGAGAGAAAATGGTTCTTCTGCCTTATTAGACATATTATCAAAAGATGAGAAAAAAAGATAAACATGTTAGTTTGTTTCCTGCTGTCTTCAATATGTGTCACTAGTTCACAAGAGGTGAACCTACATAGTAAGGGAACTATTAAGGCAAAGTTCAACTTTGTTAAAATTTTGACAGTCAATGTCACAGCCATGAAGTTTCTTGAATGAATGATGTAATCAATATCTCTGTTATAAATCAAATAACCCTTTGTACATGAACACATCAAACTCGAGATGTCTTGGTTTCTGCGTATCAAAGTAGCTGTCATTTAAGGTATTAGCATTGATCAGTAAAGTATATGTCAATTAAACTTGAATATTTGCATACATTCTCTGTAGGTGTCAGCATTGCTTTATAATAGATATATGCATAGAGCTGTGGTTTTATTATGTCACAGAATGTGATTTTTATGTTAAATTCAGAGTTAAGAATCAATAGGGCCTCAAGCCGGGCGTCGTGGCGCACGCCTGTAATCCCAGCACTCGGGAGGCTGAGGCAGGAGGATCGGTGCGAGTTCGAGACCAGCCTGGGCTACCAAAGTGAGCTCAAGGCCAGCCTGAGCTGCATAGTGAGACCCTGTCTCAAAAAGACAAAAAAAAAAAGAATCAATAGGGCCTCTCTAAAACTGATACCTCTCCTGAATTAGTCTTTACTATTTGATGACAAATTGTGACTGAGTGACTAAATTTCGGTTTGGAAGTATATGGATATTTGTTTCTTCTTTAGGGGTGAATTCGTATTATCAAATTTTCGCATGTTATTCTCTAGATTTAAAATTATGATGCTTCATAAATGTATACAGTGGCATTCCCATAAATTTGACATACTCAGAAATGACCTTCTGTTATTTGTGGCTGGGAGAACAGTTAATATTACTCTGCAATGATTTCGATTGGAGACCACAACATCCCTGTGTACACAGGTGAAACAAATTGTTTTCATAGTTTTTATCGGTTAAAGCTGGTAGAATTTCATGTAAGTCACACTTTCTTAAAAAAAAAAAAAAGCAATGTATATGAAAATATGCTCACATTAGAAAAATATCCAAGAGCCATTTTCTGATTTGGAAACTGAGAGAAGTAAAATCCTGAAGGGGTCCAATCTGATTTAATCAATGCTATGCGTCTGAGCTTGCCCCTGCTGGGAGCCTGGCTTTGGGAGCCTGTGTGATGTGGTATGTATTCAGGGCCCACATGGCTCCCATTTTCTCCAGCACAGTGGGAAATAGGAACGTGTTGGAATTTCTATGAAGACTTGATGCCTACAAGAAACCCAAATCAGAAAGCCGAGATCACATCCATTTGTCATTGTAAATGAATTCATGTTCAGAATGGTAAATAACTGCTATAATTAAAACTGTTACAGAGGAAAATCAAGGCCTTAGAAAGAACACAGCCAGGTGTAGCTATTCATCATGGAAGTCAATTCAAGTTCAAGCAAAAGGACATAATAAGCCTTTCTGTTCACGTGATTAATTTAAATGGCTCTCCAGTAACTAGCAAACATGGTAGCTTCTTTTTATCCATAGGGGTGTGATAAAATGTTTGTAAAGACTATTTTTTTTTAATCAGTGATTGATGCCAACATAATTTTGTATCTATCTTGCAGCTCATTTTTAGGCAGCCACATTTTGGGACATCTGAAGTAGGTAGTTCAGGTGTGACAAAAATCAAGAGCAGCTTCTCTTTAAATAGCACACAACATATGGAATCTCACACATAGCTAACTGGCAGAGATGCTTTGAAAAGAAAAAGAATAAAAATTTACTCCACATTTCTCTAGAAAACATTTCCTTATGTGCCAACTTTGATAATTTTCTCATGTGAAAGTGAAATCGAAACGCAGCCTATTAAAATGTATTTGAGAATGCCAGTCTACACAGCTGATTGCCAACATAAAGATATTAAGAGGAGAACTGTGGAAAAGGTGCGCCTTTTACAAGTCAAAAATCCACCACAAAAGTTTATTTTTTAACTCCTATTTTCTTCTGAATTGATAATAGTTTAGTTCATATTTACGAAGCTTTACAAAGTGTCATTTCAATATGTCCCTACCTTGTGGGCTGAGCAACTCGGTCTAATTTACATGTCAACCACTTAAACGTTCAGCAGTTCTTTGAGGAAAGAAATTCTAAATCCCTCTCATCTGTGCATAAGTACTGCACTATTCTTTTTGGTTGTGAAGTTGAGGGGCAATATGTTTATCTGTTCCACAAAGACTTCCATTTAGCTTCAGGTGTGGTTACAGTGGATTGCAAGGTCAAACTCCTGTTCACTGTGACATCATTCGTGGTGTCCAGCCGCTGTTCTTGTGCCCACCTCACATCCAGGAGCCTCTGGAAACCACCATTCCTACTTTTCAATTCTGTGAGTTAAGATGTGTTCAGGTCTCACATGTCAGTGAAATCACAACACACCAAAATTTGCTTTCCCAGTATTCCTTTAAGCATAGTTTATTTTTGGTATATTCAATGAAAGTCATTCTCTGACACCTAAATACTTAAGAGGTCAAGAAGATATTCTCCTACAAATTAATGGTCAGATGACAGCAAAGTGGTTTTGGTGATTTGAATCACTGACTTTCCTTTTTTTTTTTTTTTTTTTTTTTTCAGAACCAAGGATTGAACTCAGGCCCTTGCACTTGCCAGGCAAGTGCTTATTCTACTGAGTTATCTCCCCAGGCCCTTGAATCACTGACATAGCAGCATAGGAGGTCAGAACTGAAAGGGACTTAATCTATGTGTCCAATCTAAGTCTTCTGTATTCCTGCTGACTCCCATCTTCTCCTCAGCACTCTATGAAACCTATACATGGGCTATGAGCTCACAGCATCTAAGCGGTGAAAGCAGCTTGAAAAATTGAAGGCAGCAATTGGAAGGATAACTACATTTACCCTAAGACTTTGTGCTTATGTCTATAATTTAATTTTGCTTCAAGCAAATGAATAATTTTTCTAAAGAATTTCTCAACTTTCATATACCAGGAATCAAACTCAAGACGTGGCACTTATCAGCAGGCCTGTGCTATTGAGCTATATCTCCAGCCATAAGAATTTCTTAATAACCGATCAACTCATTATTCTATTCTCTAGAGTACTTATCAGTCTAGAGATATCAGCATCCTTCCGCAAAACAGAAACATAATGACATGTCTTTCTCAGGATCTATCTGTATTGTATTTGAATTATGCATATGAATTATTCCATATATATGGAATTTCCACAATGCTCAGCAGGTCTGTATTACTCCTTAGACACATCCCACTGGAAGACCTATATTTATACTGGTATTTCATGTTTCATGTATGCTCACATATGCAACCCCATTTGTGACATTTACTAGACTATCCTTGCTTATTACATAGATTCCAAAACATTATTATTGAAACTTGGGTAAAACTCAGTCATTTTTGGTTCCTGGTAACAAATCTCAATATTGATCAAACTCACCTACTGAATGATTTGATTTTAGATTATGTCATTAATAAATAGAAGCCATTTTTTTGATGCGGCATGTATAGTGGAGCACAGGCTATGATGATACAATTGTCTCACAAATTCCTCCATCAGTAGACTCTGAGGGTGGCAGTGTATACTTGTCTCTCATTGTCAGTGTCATCTTATTCCTGTCTCTTTGCAATAATAATAATAGTACCCTCGTCATTTTTTAAAGTACCTGTTTAGGTGACCTGTCATATGACTACTGTCGAAATAATATAATCAAGAAAAACATGGTGTTTACAGTCCTACCAGGCACAAAGATAAGTCACCAAAGAAGCTCTGCTTAGAACTTCTTGTGTGCATCTGATGTGGCTGCCATAATTTAAAACTAAATCCCTCTCATCTGTGCATAAGTACTGCACTATTCTTTTTGGTTGTGAAGTTGAGGGGCAATATGTTTATCTGTTCCACAAAGACTTCCATGTAGCTTCAGGTGTGGTTACAGTGGATTGCAAGGTCAATGCTGCTAATAATTTTTATCTTCCCGTTTCTCTGAAAAGTTCCGACTCTTACAAAAGTCAGCGTGCCCTGGGTTCTAACCTTCCTCCAATGCCACAGACACCGAGCTGCTCGGCTTTCTATTCTCTCCCTTGTGGTAAAAGGACATCTGAGGGAGTTCCGAGTTGAAAGAGCTCTCAGGCACTGGCCATCATCTTTGACACTAAACTTGACAGAAAGCACAGTGAAAAATAGTTCATTTACATCAGCCTCTCTGTCAGGAATACTTACAAATTTTATATATATATAATTTTATCATCTTGAATTATAATAATTTAATATTTGGAGATGATTGATGTTGATAAAAATAATTCATAGAATCATATAATTATATACTTTTATCAGCAATATAAGAAAAAAAGATACTTCTATTGCTGCAGGATGTCTGGACGGCTGATAGCTATGATAATAATTGGTTAACTGAGCTCTAGAAATGAGGCATTGTGTCTTCTCATGCAATTTGGTTGCATATGCTAGCAGTCGCGGTGGTCTGGGCATGCAAGGTCATCACTGAAAAGTTCCTTTTGTCATGGAAAGTCATCCAAACACCCTATCCTCTTACAGTTAGAATTCCTCAGGCTTCTAGTAGCTACCATTGTGAAGGATGTGTGTTTGTGTGTGTGTGTGTGTGTGTGTGTGTGTGTGTGTGTGTGTGGCCGGCTGTGTATGTATGTGTACTTGTATGCTAACAAAAAGACAGAACATAACATGAAAAGTCGCAAGCATCCCATGTGCTTATGCTAGTACCACAGCCATTCACAGGGCAAGGGATGATTTAAATGGAAATGAAACGATCGCGATTATATATTAATTATAGATAGCAATCGAGATTATATACTGATCCCCTAAAACAACTCTAATTACTATGTATTACAAACCAATTAAAATAAGAACATTTATGAGAGGAATGATTCAGATAAAAAAAAAAAAAAAAAAAACTTAAAGGCAAATAGTAATTTCCCTTCCAAACTGGAAGAAACAACATTTTGTGACAGAAAATTAGTACAGTTAGCATACAACAATATCTTGGAATAACATATCCTTAGATAAGAAGAAAAAGAAATCACGTATACTTTATCGTATTGTCTAAAAAGTTAATAATGAAACTTTTCATTTGACAGGTGCCATATTAATCTAACAAGAGTAAATTTAAGGTCTCTGTAATTTTTCAGCATTCCACGGACAGACTTGAAATATTGAGTTTTGTGAGATTAATTCTATTTGACAAACAAAATAATAATTTTGAAAATTATTATAGTTAAGTCATACATGAGCAAACATTTGAGTAAGGAGAATTAGGAATGATCTGGACAAAAACCTGTAGGGCCTCACACATCAGAGAAATAATGTGGATATTCCCTAAGTGCAGAGAAGAGAAATAATAAGGCTAGAAACAAAATTATGTCGTTAGATCATCTGTGATACTGCTTTCATTTTTCAGCCCCAAATTTAGGGTATCACACAAATGATTTGGCTTCTTGGAAATGAGTTTTTTTTTTTTTTGTGGTTGTTGCCCAATAATATTCTGTGACATCTTCAGCTCTGATTAAATGGCTTACATTTTCAACTGTTATAAAAATCAGCATCAAATTAATCTGACTAAGCATCAGATTAGGTAACAATCAGGCCAGATTATTAGTGTTATGTGTTGTCTAAGGGATTACAGAGTAGGTGCTGGAGAGTGAAACTGCCTTAATGGATTCACTGAAATAATAATTCTTATTTATTAAGATATTAAGCTGTGTAACAGGAAATACCAATTCATCTCCACAGTTTAGAAAAAGATTTAAGATCACTGGGGCTTTTAACCATCAAAACTGACTAATTGTCACACCAAAGGCTAACTTTCAGACACTGCTTAGCTCAGCAGATGAGACAGATGACGTAAATAAGAAAGAGGCCACTTTAAGCTTGAATTTTCTAGGCAATATTAAAAGCTGGCAAATTTGAAACCAGGAATGTTTGACTGGATTACAGAAAAAGAGAAATTCATTATAAATATAAATGTTCACATGCATTTTTTTTTTTGGAGTTTTAGCATAATAGGAACACATTAAAGCAATGTGTAAGGAAACCGAAAAATTTAAACACCACTGCGCTCAGACCACCCATGGAAACATAAAAAATTAAAAATGATTGGAAAATTGGGATATTTTTGTGATAGGGTCTCAACATGTGGCTCAGGCTGACCTTGAACTCATTTATGCAGCCCACGCTGGCTTCAAATTTGTGCTGCTCTCCTGCCTCAGCCTCTAGAGTGCTGGAATTATAGGCATGTGTCACCATACCTGCCGAAATACTGGATTTTTTTTTTAAAGAACACAGGTCACAAGTTGAAAGTTTATGGTGAAAACCTTCTCTCAAAAGAGACATCACTAATTAGGACTTTTGAGTGAATGTTACTTTATTTCTGTTTGTTGAACTGTTAAATGCCTCCTTATGGAACCACAGCTAGAGAAATTTATTTACTATGTGATTTTAATGCTTCTATGACCTATAAAACAGCTTTTTGAGGAATATTAGGAAGCCTAACTTTTCTGTCCAAGTAGGAAAGTAGATATTTATGCATCTCTACAAAATATAGAGATTCACATGTCTGATCACTCCTACAGCTTTGAGAGTAAGTGTACTCACAAGGGTGTGTGTGTGTGTGTGTGTGTGTGTGTGTGTGTGTGTGTACTGGAAAGAGAAGGCTGTTGTTAAAAGAAGTCCTGTGGTTCCCATGCAAAAATCCAGCCAGTTATTCTTCAGGCAGTTCTCAATAGTACTTCTCTATTCCCCTAAAGTTTTCGAGAGGATATTTTTGTTCTGAGATCAATGATAACATTTTGGTCCAAGAAAAACTAATAACAAAACATCATCCAAAAAATGAAAGAGCATCCTTTAAAAAATGTTTTGCAAGGCATATTGAATCCATTTCATTTTTCCCTCAAGTCTTCAAAACCCACAAATGATTCAACCTAGTGCACATTTGGTTCTAGACAACTTGAAAATATTGAATTGATTCTACAAGTATAGTACATAGTAAGTAACTGTTCATGCAAAACACCTAGGTCAGGCAAGAAAAAGAACAAGCGAGAAGAGTTATAGAGTTTAATACTTGACAAATCTTAAATAGCAGCAATACACACTTGGTACCACCTTAACTCACAAAAACATTTTTTAAAAAAGCAATCTTAGTCCAGATGTGATGGGAGGCCTAACAGCAAGATGCAGGTGAAGATGGCACTGCAGAAGACAGTACTCTGCTTCCAGTGAAAAGGAAGAAAATGTAAGGATGCAGGAAGTATTTCACAGCCTCGTATCTATGGCTAAATATCAACTTTTATCCAACGGAAAATGTAATTTCTTTAAACTTCTGATCTTGATTTGTTACTGTTTCATTAAAGATTCTTACTCTGACCCTAGACTTCTGATACTTGTTTGTTTATTATTTGCAACTATTACTGTTTATTTTTACTTAAGAATAATTAAATTGTTCTAATAACTTTTCATTAGAATAAAAATCTGTCAGAAAGTAATGGCAATTTATTTTATCCATCAATAATGTATTTTAAAAATTGCATTAAGAACAAGGCATTTTGCCGGGCATGGTGGCGCACGCCTGTAATCCCAGCACTCGGGAGGCTGAGGCAGGAGGATCAGTGTGAGTTCGAGACCAGCCTGGGCTACAAAAGTGAGCTCAAGGCCAGCCTCAACTGCATAGTGAGACCTTGTCTCAAAAAGACAAAAAAAAAAAGAACAAGGCATTTTATTTTAAATTGAAAGAACTTAAAAGTTGAGTCTTAAAAAGCCCAATTCTTCATTTCAGATTTATTCATTGTTTTTGTAAATAAACAGCTAGCAGTTTACACAGTGATGTATTATTTAATAGAATACATAAAATTTTATGTATATATGCATGTGAAATTTTATAAATATGTAATTCAGAATTTCCCCAAAGATATATTGAACTAAAATTATGATAGGAGGTAGGTTTTGGGGTTCCTAACAGTCCTTAAATTTGAATAAAGTTTGGGATATACTTCTTAAATTCTGCTGAAATTCTAGAACTCAGTGTAATGGATAAGATAGCAGAGAACAAAATCTAGTAATAAAAATTTATGTTTCCTAGACTTTTACATGTAGACATGCTTGTCATGTTTCCTAAGATTTGAGATATCAAAATCCAAGTTAAGTTTTACAGCAATAAAATAATGACTGATGAGAATGAATCAGTCACAAAAGGCTTCTCATTAAATCCCAGAGAGCATCTCTGCTGCAAGTGTAGCATTTACACACAGCAGGACACTACCGTATCATAGGAAAGGGTACATGTGCGCAATCTGTAGGAACATGGATGCACTTTGAGACCATAATGGTAAGTAAAACAAATCAAACACAAAAGCTTAAGTATTATGTTTCTCATATATGAGAAACCCAACATATACACATGTTCAAAGCAATGTAAAAGGTGGATAATGGTAAACAGAGAGACAGATCATTTGTAAAATGAAGGGGAGCAAGACATAGTGTGAGGGAAGGAAAGAGGAGATAAAATAAGAAGAATTAAAATGTGTCCTGTACACATACCAACTCCCCGCGGGGAATGCAATCATTATGTACTGCAAAGATGTGCTGATAAAGATGAAAATTAAAAAGTAAAATATTAATATTCATTTTTCTCAAGTTATTCCAAAAATTGAAGGAGAGGTAAAGTTCTTCCAAACTTTTTCCACAAAGGTAACAATGCCCTAATATGCAAGCCAGATAATGGCCTAATATAAAACCACTGGCCAGTATTTCTAAGGAACCCTGATGACACAAAAGTTCTCACCAACACATCAGAAAGCAGAGTCTGGTGGAATTCATACCAAAGTTTCAAGGATGACACTACATGTATAAATCAAAGAATGTTACATTAACAGAATAAAGTGCAGAAAACATATGACCATTTGAATGAATCTGAGAAAGCATTTTATAAAATTTAATGACCTTTTCACGGTAAAAATTCTGTACAATTTAAGTATGGAAAGAATATATATGGCCAAAAAGAAATACATAGACCTTATTTAAAAAGCCTACAGCTAATATCAAACTGAATGGGAAAAATCTGAACACTTTCTCTCCAAGGTCTGGAACAATGCATAGATGGATTCCCTGATCACACTACTTTCATCCCACACAGTACTGGAAGTTCTTCCCAGAGCAATCAGGCAAGAGAGACAAATAAATGATATCCTAACTGGGAACAAAGAAGTCCAATTGATATGATATTTATGTGTAGAAAGCTTCAAAGATGCTGCCAATAACTATTAGATTAACAGGTTAATTCAACAAATTTTCAAGATACAAGATCAAGATACAGAAATTAGTCATGTGTCTGTAGACAGTGGTAAATTACCTGAAAAAAAATCAAGAAATGAATACCAGAAAACAAATCAAGAAATGAATACCACTTATAACAGTTTTAAAAATGATAAAATATCTGGGACTAAAGTTAACCAAGAAAGTGAAAGATCACTAGGCCAAAACTATACATTAATGATAGAAATTAAAGAGAACACATCAAGAAATGAAAATATATCTCACGTTAATGGATTGGAAGAGCAGATATTGTTAAAATCTTCCTACCACCCAAAGTAACCCAGAGATGCAAAGCAACCCCTGTCAAAAATACTAACATTACTCTTCACAGAAATAGAAAAGCCATCCTAAAATTGTATAGAATCACATACAGGGGTCGGGGAGATAGCTCAGTAGAATAAGTGCTTGCCTGGCAATTACAGGCTCCTGAGTTCAATCCCTGGTACTGAAGGAAAAAAAAAAAAAGAAAAGAAAAGAAACACAGGCACACAAAGCTCTCAATTGCCAAAGCAATATTGAACAAATAGCACAAAATGAGAAGCTCATAATATCCTAGAAAGTTATATAGTGTGTCATAATCTGGGGAAAAAAGAAGAAATGGTGTTAAGAACACACAAAGAGAAAGTACCATCTTTTCATTAACTGGTATTAGTTAATAAAAACAGCTAGTTTTCCTGGTATTAGGAAAACTAATGCAGAAAAATAAAGCTGCATCTGAATCTCTCACCACATACAAAACTGAGCTCAAATGCATTAAGCAGTTAAAGGTATGTACAAAAGTTCTGAAAAGTCTAGAGGAGGACATAGAAACAATTCTTCAGGACATTGGACTGGCAAAGATTTGCCCAAACACAGGAAACAAAATAAATAAAGAGTGACAGCTAAATGGAATTGTATCAAGATAAAAATCTACACGGCCAAAAAACAAAACAGTCAAGAAAATAAAGAGGCAAACTATGAGTAGGACAAAATGTTTTAAAGCTCTACATTTTATAAAGGATTAATATACAGAACGGTAGCCAGAATATATAACAAAATCAAAGGACCAGCCAGATAGCTCAGCAGACTAAAGACCTGCTTAAGCAGAGTGCAGCCGCCAGAGCTGAATCCCTGGCATGCTGTGCTGGCGCCACCCCCAGGGCACTCTGAGATGGAAAAGGAGACTAGGCACAGAAGTGTGGGCCTGTAATCCCAGTGCTTGGTTGGCTAAAAACAGAAGGATCATTACGTGTCTGATCTACTTAGTGAGACCCTGTAGACCCTGTACTAAAATATAAAAAAAGAAAAAAATCAAACAATTCAATAGCAAAAATCCAAATAATCTGATTTTTAAAAAAGCAATCGATCTAAATAGATATTTCTTAAAAGAAATAATGTAAATGGCTAGTATATGAGAAAATGTTCAATACCACTGTCAGAGAAATGCAACTCTAACTTATAGTGAGATATTACCTCACTCCACTAAGAATATATAGTCTCAAAAAGTCGAGAGACCAGTATTGAGTGAGATTATCAAGTACAGAAAGTCTTTTTAAACATTGTTATTTTCTAATGTACATTAGTCTAGCTTTCACGTAAAATGATATTTCCTCAAAGAATTCAAGGGCTAGGAATGTAGTTCAGTACAAAGCACTTGGTAATAGCATGTACAAGAATGCTGAGTTCAACTTCAATACCACAAATAAAAAAGAAAACTAAAACTTAAACTCCCATATGATCCAATAGTTTTATTTGGTATACTCCTTAGAGAAATCAGTATATCAAAGAGACATTGATACATGAATGCTTATTGCAATACTATTCCCAATAACTACAAAATAAAATCTGAGTGTTCACCAAGGATAAAGACAATATGGTGTGTAAGCACTTATCAGCCACGAGAAAACAAAATACCATTATTTTGTGGCAACATGCATAGAAACAGAAGATGTTATATCAAATTAAATGAACAAGGTTCATAAAAACAAATTCTGTGCAATCTCATAAACATATATAATCCAAACCATTTGACCACATAGTTGAAAATAAAGGTGGTTCCCAGGGGCTGGGGATGAATTGGGTAGAGGTCTGGTCAATGGGAAGCAAATTAAAGCTCAGAGAAACTCATTCTGATGTGATAAGCATGGTAAGGCAATGACAGACTATGATAATGTATATTTTGGAAAAACTGAAAGACAAGATTTCAAATGTTCTCATTAGAAATAATGTTTCACTATGTTTGTGCTTATCTTATAGGCTTAGACATTTCTTTCTCAGCCTAAATTAAGCATTATGCAATAATGTAACGTATGCAAACATCACACAGTACCCCATACATAAGATACAATCATTAGGTGTCAGTTTTTAAATGTCATAATCGGGTTCTTCTCTTTTTGTTCCACTGTTATTTTAAAATAGGATATTTTTCACTTTATAAGCAAGTTCTATGGAATTTCTGACATTTCATAAATCTAAAATTGACTTTCTAGAGACAGAAACATTTTGCACACAGGTAAGAAGGCTAAATCTGAAATCTTTGCTTTCAAAAGAAAGCAATTTCATGAACCTTCAGTTCCACATGATCAAGTTTGAGAAGCTCTGAGACAGACCAGTCACTACAGTGTTGTATCAGAAGTCTCCACATGTATTTTTATATTTTCCCTATTGATACATTATTTCAGTTTCAAAATTTGATGCTCAAGACTACTTTGAATTCTTGCAAGCCACCATCTTTGTCATTCATAGCACTTTAATTCAGTCTCTTTTGAGGCATTCATAGTTGTATTTGCTTATGTATCTGCCCATGTGGCTACAGAAACACTATCCCAGAAGCTTACCTAAGATATCTTCCTCCAAAAGTATATCTTATCTTTTATTATTTTTATAAGCCAAATATATTTATTAGGGGAAAAAAGCTCCTGTCTGACAGAGGGACAGCAGGAGGGCCACAAGTGGGCAGTCCCCAGGAAGCTGTCTCTTCCAGGGATTATTATAGTGTAAAACCATGTGGTGAGGTGGGTCTAAGGTGGTGGAAAATATTGGATCTTGCTTAAGTAGACATGAGGTGGGACAAAACTGTGGTCAATCAATGAGATTACAAACACCGTTGCTCAGGTAAAATTGATTAACCTGGAAAATAACAAGTGGGAATGAATATGGAACAAGGTCTCTTCCTGTTGGTGGTTGGGTAAGTGACTCATTTGGGCTCTTTCAAGGTTATTGATAACGATTTAAATGATCGATCACTGATGCCCATTCCTAGGGAATTATGTGGCTACATTTATTTATTCTTTTATCATAAGGTCTGGCCCACGGTGGGAAATGTCTGTCTCCCAAAGTTGCAAAGTCACCTTGTCTTCATATTTTCTCTTTGAGGGCCTAGCCCTGTCTAAATGTCTATAACATTTCTATATTTCTAATTCAGCTTCCTACATTTTCCCCTCTGAAGAAGTAACCCAAACCACTGTGAGGAAACCATGGACGATGACTGCTCTAGCTTCTTCAGACTTAAAGAGGTCATAGTTGTATCTGGCAATTGACAGTCAGATACTCTCCAGAGGTTCTCTCTAAAGGTGCTTAATAGACACTATACATTTCTATCTTGGGTAGGTGGAATAGCTTAAAATCTGGAGAAGACAAAGTCAAAGAATGATTAAGCATTCATGGGCCAAATAATAATATCAACAGGATGTCAGTGGTATGGGAAATGTTGAGGTCCCCTAGACCCTATCTTTGTCTTCTTTTTAGGAATTCACTACTGTCTCCTTGGTGAAAATCATTTTTTAGTATATCTTATCCTTTGTTCTAAGTCAAAATAATGCTCCACTAAAGTCTTGCATTTAGGTATGATATTGCTAATACTTCTTTTATAAGACATGTATCACCTTGTAAGATAAAAATATTATATGTTCTTTGATAAGACACTTACTTTTTCCATAAACATACTAAAACATCCAGACTCCAATGTCTGTCAAAGAGATATCAAGCTGTGCTCCGTCTAACTGTAAATCCTGAGCAGAATTGCCCTAGCTGCTGTAAATATTTCAGAGATCCTGGGAGCTACAAGTCAAGTCAGATGGGGCTGATGATCACTTTGGCCAGATTAGAAAAAGTACACAATAGGGGCCAGTGAGATGGCTCAGCACTCTAAAGTGCCTACTTAGGCAAGTTTTGGCAACCACAGGGACCGTGGTTCAATGCCCAGCACCACATGCTGTGCCAGCCCCACACTCGGGGCAGAATGAGCCAGCCATAAAAAATAGTACACAACTATACCCCTTCTCCTCAACGTGGAGCAAATGCTAACATTTTCATTCTGATAATAGCAATAAGACCAGCTACCATTTTATGATTGCTTAAAGTGTATGCTCAGTCCCATTTAATCTGCACAATAGCACCATGAGGTAAGTATTAAAATTTCTGATTTCCTAGATAAGAAAGCCCTACATTTATAGAGGTTGAACAATAGCCCTAGTCAGGTAGCTATGCATGTTTGAGCTATGAATCAACATTGCTCATTGCAGAGCCAACACGTTTTACCAGCATTTATATAATGGAACAGCAAAGATTTTAAATTAACCCAGAGCCCAAACATTGTATCAGAGGAGATCCCATGCATGTTATGCCGGAGCATAATTCAAAGTAGAGCCTTTGGAAAGGAGGGTGGAAGAAATTACCATTTGTAATGAAGCTGTTAGCAGAGTCATCATCTTAAGTACCATTTGATGATGTCTCTCTTTCTCTCTGTCTCCCTCTCTCTCTCTCCCTTTCTCTCTCTCTTTGGTTAGCATTTTGGCTTTGATCCATCTTAGGCTGCCAATAGAGACCCAGCAGGAAGAGAAACTCCATTAATTAGAGTGCTGAGTCACACATGATTTTATTCATAGGTCGAGACACAAGTCAGAAAATAGATATGATATCTTTCATGTTATAGACAAAGGACTCATAGAAGTTAAAATCTTTCAGACTTTGTAGAATTTATGGGCCAGCAAGATGGTTTAGCAGTCTAAAGCACCTTCTTAGGAAAGCTTAGGCAACCCTGGGGACCACAGTTCGATCCTGGCACCATATGCTGCACTAGCCCTACCCCCAGGGTAGGCTGAGCGGCCATAATACAACAATAACAACAAAAAATTGTTGAATAATGGTCTAAAAGTTATCTGTATATGAAAAATGCTACATAAGTGATATTTTTATAAAATAAGTATTCAATATAAGTAAATTCTTAATTTTGAAAGAAAACATTAAAGGCAGTAATGTCAGGCGCAAGGATCTATATAAGGGAACCTGGTCTGCCACACATGAAGCTCTCTGCATAGAGACCTCGAGGTAACTCAGTCAGGTACTGGTCTTCTAACATTTAGCAGTAAGAATATGAACAGATAAGGTTCTTTTAATGTTAAATGATAACTGTAGCTCAAAACCTATTTTTTACTTTAAAAAAAATCTTTTTATTTATTTGGTATAAGGTATTGCAACACAGCTTGGACTCATAGGGATCCTCTTGTCTCATCCTCCCCAGCACTAGGATTATAGGTGTGTACCACCACACCTGGATTCAGTGGCTGACATGGTACGTGGTGTGGGGGATCAAACCTGGGCCCTTGCGCTTGCCAAGCAGGTGCTTAGACCACTGAGTTATCTCCACAGCCCTCAAAACCTAATTTTTAATATACCCATCAAAGTTTTCATATTTTCTCAAACACAAATTTTTTTATGAAATAGAAAATATTAAGTAAATAATGCGATTCTTGAGCTCTGTTCTTTCCACAGCATAGAAGAGTCTGTGTCTAATCCAGGAGGACATAGCACTGGTGGGAGGACTCTGAGGACCGAGAATGCACCGCCCCGCACAGCATCACGTTAACCAGGATTGGGATTTTCCCGCAACACGGGCTTGCCGCTCCTGGGACACAAAAGGGCTTGGTCTCTGCAAGCTGGTTGGTTTCACCCCAACTGGTGTTTGGGCCCAGTTTGCAACGAAGCAAATGGTACGTGAGGAGGAGCAGAGAGTGAATGTAGGTATCTATGAGCTTCTGTGAATGATATGCATGAAGGAAAAGTCAACGCAAGACTCAGAAGATACACAGTATTGTAAGTTTCTTTTATTCCTTCGATAATTGTCTACTTTGGATAGTCATGTTTTCTGTGGCTCTTGTTTCCCAGCTTGGCTTGTTAAAAATTTACTAAGTCTAAAAAAACCTTCTTTGAAAAAAGAATCATGGGACTCACTGCACACAACGTTTGAAATATTCAAAAGAAAAATATACGATAGTATCTTAATACCACTTTCATTACGAATAGGGTTACTCTAATTTTTCTTATATTACATGAATTAAAAGAGAAATTTTAAACATTATAGGGAGCCTTGAGCCAATGAAAATACGTGGTGTTATGAGTTTTGTTTCTCTTAGAGTGATGATGAGAAACTACAAAATTGTCAACAAACTGTCTAGCGTTACACATTCTGCTACAGTAAGAAATCAGATACCCTTACAGTGTCCTGGAGAAAATCAGATTTAGAGTGAAAACAGCTCCACCCAGCAAAACTGTCAGTGTCCATGAGAACATTTACTTTTTCCTTGACAGTGACAGAAAAATATTCAGAGATCAACGGTATCCTTGGATGACTTTAACCCTCTGGTGATCAATTTACTTTACCGAAGCTGAATTAAAGCAAATGAAATCTATCTCAGATAAACATTAACAGTGTAAGTTGTTTTTCTTTTGATTTCTTGGGGCAGAGGCAAGACAATGGGGAGAAATCAAAATTATGCATAATATTAATTTTATTTAAAAAAAAACATATAGTCTCTCAACTCATTTTGAGTACTTAATAATCACAGCTTCACAAGAAAACGAGCAACACTCCAAAACACACCTGTGTAGGTGGAATCTATTTTATTTAGGAAGTGAACTAGAACAAGCTATTGAATTATCAGACACCTTTGTTTGCCATTGTAGCATTTACTTATTTTTGCCCTCCTCTCTTCATTCTCCGACGTCTAAATCCAGAAGCAAAGCTCTTCATCCACTGAAAACAGTGTCAACGCCGGGCGTGGTGGCTCACGCCTGTAATCCCAGCACTTGGGAGGCTGAGGCAGGAGGATTGGTGCGAGTTCGAGACCAGCCTGG
>PVJA010000637.1:97510-111276 GCA_004027025.1 Myocastor coypus | reverse complement strand
GTAGGTTAGCTACATTCCTAGGTTTGAACTATGCTTTCTACCAGACAAAAAGAAAATAAATATTGTTTTTTTTTGTTCTTGTTGTTTTGTTTTGTTTTGTTTCGTTTTGTTTTGTTTTGTTTTATATAAAGCTGGGACCAGAAATCCTACTGTGTCAGTCTTGTGTTAGATGTCCAGATTGTATTTTATTTAATCTTCTCAACAGAAAGTTGTGTTATAATCTCTACTATACAGTTCTATAAAGTAAGATTCTCGAAGGTCGTCTTCACAGGATAATGCTGTATTCATTCTGGTGGATTTCCAAAGCTCTCCCTGTCTTGTTGTGGTATATAGCCACACAGAGACACCTGCTTGCTTTTCATAAAAGATGCAGGAATCAGTTCAATGGAACAAATGGCTGAGACTGGAATGAAGTTTTCTCGACTTTAAGATGCAGCTGAATTTATGGCAAAATGATTCAGTATGTTCAGTTAATTGAGAATATTAATCTATTTATTTTTTTATGCAAACTGTGATCATTACACAGTCTGGACTCAAAATGTTCCTCTTCTCTCAGCATCCCCAGGACTAACTAGAATTAAAGTCCTGTGTCACCATGCCAGGTTTCTCAGCAGCACAGCATGCTCAGGATTCCAAGCCTGGAATGGCATGTGGTACTGGGGCTTGAACTCAGGTCCCTGCACTTGCCAGGCAGGCACTTAGACTGCTGAGCTTGCATCGGCCAGTTGCCTCATTGTGTGAGCTAAATGTGGAATTGTTTTAAGAGATCTTTGTTTTCTCTCTCTCCTCCTCCTCCTCCTCTTCCTCCCCCTCTTCTGCTTCTGCTCCTGTGCTTCATTGCCTGGATTAAATGTTAAATTCCTTTAAGAGATTGTTCATCCCCCCCGCCACTGTTTCTCCTCCTTCTTCACAGTTCCTGATGTTCTGCCTCTTATTATAAGGCAGTGTAAGTATACCTATTTTTTAAAAATAATGTTATGCCATCTTCTTCTAGAAGCTTGCCTCAAATGAATTGTCATTTCATTTATACATGACCCATCCCAAAGCTTGATGATTCATACACAAATAAAAGGCAGACTTTAGTGATTCTGTCGCTAATGGCTCTGCCTGGTAACCCAACACTCTGGACTTTCTCCCCCCTCTCCATTTTTGTTAGTATGCATTTGTGACGCACAGTAAATGCATTCATGGTGGAGGTGGGCACAGACACATACTTCATCTCAGCCCACTTTACTTCCCTTTCTGGTCCTCTCCTTTTTCTCTCCATCCTCAAATCCTTTTCTCATCCTTTCACAGAACCCACCCATTCACTGATCCCCTGTATTGCTTTTTAGTCTCAGTTTCATTAACTTTTTCTCTGAACTTCATGATTTCTTTTTCTTTTTAAAAAATTTTATTTATTTTATTATTTTTCTTGTTTCAGAACTTTTGTTTGTTTGTTTGTTTGTTTGTTTGTTTTTATGGCTGGCTCTGCCTGCCCTGAGGGCAGGGCTGGCACAGCATGTGGTGCTGGGGATCAAACTGCGGTCCCTGCAGCTGCCTAAGCTTTCCTAAGCAGGCGCTTTAGACCACTGAGCTATCCTGCCAGGCCCTGATTTCTTTCTCTTTATTAGTTTCAGATTTGCAGTTTCTTGTTGTTCTAGGACCTTGACATGAATCATTAGGCTATTTATGTGAAGTCACTCTATTTGGAGTGTGTGTTTATAGCTTTAAACTTCCCTTTTATAACTACTTACATCGTGTCCCATAGGCTTCTATTGTCATTTGATTATGCGAACTTTTTATTTCTTCCCTGACTTCATTTGTAACATATTGATTATCTGATGATCTATCATTTAATCTCCATATGTCTACATAGTTTCTGTGACATCTATTGCAGTTCTTTTCTAGCTTCCTCCATTATGATTCAATAATCTGGAGGGGATTATTCTACTTCTTATGTATCAATTTAAACATATATTGTGGTATAAAATGAGGTTTATTTTTCAAAAAGTGCCTTGTGCTATTGAGCAAAATGTGTATTCTATTATCGCTGGATGAAGCCCTGTAGCTATCTTTTGAGTCCATTTGTTTAATGATACGATCTAACTGTGATTTGGAGCAGGGTCTGGGTGTCCAATTTAGAGTGGAATTGGAACTCATTACTGGATTGGTGCTCAAATTTTCTTTTGTATTTTCTTGTCCTCTCTTCTGTGATTTCTCTTCTTCACCCTTGCTTCTTTTCTTATTCTTTCTCATTAGATTTCATCTAATCCCTTCCTCCTACAAACACATAATTTTACCGATATCTTTCTTCCCTCTGCAGTGGTTGATACATTGTGTCAACTTAAGCAGTTAAAAGCTTAACTAAATTGACTCCGCAATTACACACCTTAGAGTGTGGAAGCCCCTTCCAAGGGTGTGGAGGGCCTATCCTCAATTTACTCATCACTTAAAGGATATAAAAGGTAACTGAAGAAAGAGGGAACTTTCTTCGGAGGAGCTCTGGTCCTTGCAGTCAGCTTGCATGCCATCTCCTGGCTCCTAGCACAGACTCTTCCGCCTCCATTCGATCCTCCAACCTTCTGACGTAGACTCATCAGCCTTCCATTGTAGATCCATCAACCTGCTGATACCGATTTGCATGAAACACTGCTGTAAGCTCCAGGATCTTGGACAGAATCCTTCATGTGTTGATGCCCTCAGTGTGCTTCATCATCTGACTCTGTGACTCGCCATCAGAAGTCAACCCTGTAATTTCTTATACATTTGTACATCTAGTGTAATATCTATTCCTTGTGTCATATCTGTTCCTCTAGTAAAACCCTGACTGATACACCCTCCTACCCTCTCGTCTGTCAGTCTTGTAAGGCTTTACAATTCTGCGTTTTTCATGCAGTGGGCTGAACATTTTCCTATGCCCTAAGCACACAAAATACTGCCTCTGCTCATGTCCCCTCTCTTTCTTATTCTAATGAACTTCTTTTCTCTTGAATCCTGAGTTTAAACCTTACCATAACAGCTTTCGCAATTTCCTCAAGACAGAAAAAATCTCTCTACCATGGAAGGCATATTATTTTTATATTATTTAATTACAATAAAATAATGATGGCATAAAGAATTTGAAGAGGGAATGGTGCGTGCTCTGTGATGGAGATTAGCACAGGATTGCAACTTTATGGTAGAGATTTTACAAATAAAGTATGTTAAGCCAAAGGTCACTATGAATAAATCTCTAGCTACTCACATTTTCTTTTACCCACTTTGACACGATTTAAGCATGTAAAATATATGAGGACTGTTATTTATAGTACTTTGGTGAAGGAATGGACTGCCTCCCTTATTATTTAAAAAAACCAAATAATGGATTTAATTACTTTGATTCTAAATCCTTTGAATATCTGTGCTAATATTAATACATTAATAAATTGTCTATGAATTGGAAAGCCACAAATTTCTATTTAGAAAATTTTTAAGTTTGAAAAATTTCAAAGGAAAATTTTCAAGGAAATAATACTCCATGGTTTGCCGTTTCTATTTTGCGAAATACCCGGTCTCCAAAATACCACCAGTGTTCAGATGTACCTTATTTAGTCAAATTATTTTCTACTTGTAATCTTAGCAGTTGCCTGCCAGTGGTAGGTACAGCTTTTGTTTTGCCTGAATCTTGTTCCTGTTGTCTCATGCTGCACCTTGAAAACAATACAGTAAGTTTGAATGAAGTGAGATGAGGATAAATATTGTCCTCACAGTGACAGTAGCCAAAGTTCAGCAAGTAGAAAGTGGGATGACGGCCCATTTCCTCTTCTGCATAAGCATGGGTGGTATGCATAAGCCAAAGGTACTCTGTTGAATTTTGCTTCCTGTATACACTGTGAGCATTGTGTGTGCTGTTCAGGCCCAACTTTAGAAAGTATGCCAAGTGGAATTTCACACCAGTTTCGGAGGAAGGGAAAGACAACAAAGTGACCTCAACCTCTCTTCACCCTTATTCCCACCCTCTACCAAAGACGAGGGGAGGCTCATGTATTGCGACACTTTTGGAAGAACACATCTTGAGTTTGCCCAGAACTTGAATCAACTACAATACCCTCAGTTATCATTGCTTCTCTGTGTCCCAGCAAGAACTCCAGGCAGGGCTGAGGGAGTGTGACTTCCTGTCCTCTCCTGACACAAGCCCTTGTTATGACTAATTTCCCAGCTCCCAGTGACCGAGCTATCTAATAGCACACCTGTAAACAGGGACTTGTGTACTCGCAGACTGATGGTCGACTTCCTGAGGACTTAGGAGGTGAAAATGAGAAGGGGTTTGGGAAAAAGCTAAACGTAACTACAGAACCATATCAGGAAAAATCAGTCCTGGAAAAGATAGTGAGGAGTGTGAGGAGTCAAAAAGGCCCTGGAGCTCCAGACAGCTCAAGGGTTGAGAACTGCTGCTTAAGAAAGCTCTGGCATCTGTCAGACAATGAACAGGGGAGCTGAAGCACAACTAAAAATGAAGGACAAGTAGCTTCATCCTGGTGCCTCAATTATTTCACCTTCAAGCTGCCACTTACATAAGAGGATAGTGACATTTAAAGATATAGCACAAAATATCTAGCATCACACATATTGAGCAGTCCAGAAATATAATTTACTATTACTAATAAGATAATAGTAAGATAACTGATTAATTAATAAATATTTTAAGCACAAGAGGTCATCTGAACCTAGAAAAGTGAGCTAATGTAAAAATTAAAAGTACAGAACCATCTGAAACATCAAAAAGAACAGAAATGCATCCTAATTTAATTTGGTAAAATATAAAGAATCACATCTATCTGATGTTTCAGATTTTTGTTTTATATGAAGTGGAAGAGAATAAATGAAAGTTAGAAGCTATTCTAACAATCTAATATTTTTGAAGTGAAGATTTAAAGAATAAATTTTAAAAAAATATTAGCAGGTATCAGAGTAACTTAAGAAAAATAAATATTTTGGTCCATGCCAAACACAAAAGAACAGGGAAATCCTGGAGACATCTACTCACCTACCTAACTTCCTTCCCAACTATACCAATGAAAGACATATTAGTGAAACAACTTGTAAACAGCTCAGCAGAGTCCAAATCTCACCAATGAAAGCCAATGTTTCTGAAGTCAGAAGCTCACCCTTGTCCTCACCAAAGCTTCCAGTATCTCTACGTGAGGAATTTCCAGTGGCTCCGGAGCCAGAACACCCTGGTACAATTAGTTGGCTGCCTTCCATGGCTGTAAATCCTTCCCAGACTGAGTATGGCAATTGACTCATTGAAGTGAAATTCAAACATGTTTTACTATAATTTGAAGCTTAAGAATATAGTAAACATTAATTTGTTAAATCAAATGTTAACTTTCATTGAGTTTTAAAGGCCCATTGACAAAAACACAGCACACATACGAAAACTTCAAACATAGAAATAGCTTGTAATACCAAGAGATGAAAGATTGTGGTTGCCTTCGAGAATATAATTTTTATATAATTTCTAGGTGGGTGTGGTTACTGGGTTTGCAAACATTAATGTGTTTAGTTTATGGCTTATTAGACCCTAGGCTGTTTGATGTCTGCAGTTCCTCAAATTATTGAAGAATGTCTTATTTTCCTATGTAGAAATTTATTATTATTATTATTATTATTATTATTATTATTATTATGCCTTTTTGAGACAAGGTCATGCTATGCAGTTCAGGCTAGTCTTGATCTCACTTGGTATCCCACCTTGGTCTCTAACTTGCAGGTATCCTCCTGCCTCAGCCTCCTTGGTGCTGGGATTACAGGCATGCACCACCGCACCTGGCTGTATTCTTTGTCATTAATATAAAATGTCATCATGTTCAAGTGTGCCTTTTACACATCTCTTTTCGTATGCCATTTTCATATATAGTCTTATAAGTCTTATAAGTTCCCCATAAAATTATTTTTCAGGAAAATGCCATAATAAGGTTAAAAAATAAAATATTTTTCACTTAAGGAATGGGAAGAAAGTGTCATTTATGCATACACAAAATTTATTTTGCAAGCTAACAATCTTCAATATATATACTAGCAACTGCCTCATCCTACATTCCTGTGAAAGGCACAACAAAGGTTGAATCTATGAGCACCTCCTTTATCATTCTTTGTACTTAACCAAAGAAAAATTATCATATCTAAATAGCTATGCTCATCATAAAGTCAAACTAAGAGACCTGAGTTGAGCTATATAATGCTGTCCCTACTCTTTCGAAAACATTAGGACAGGCAAACCCAACCAATGGACATGCTCTGGTGTGGTACAGACACACACATAGACACACACAATATTTGATTACCATAGATTTCTACTTATGTTAGAATTTAAAGGAACGGTATGTATATTAGCACACTGGCGGGCTGCACACTGGTGAATGTAACTAAGAATTAATTGTTTATAAAAGAACTTCATGGATCCTGGAGAAATGCAAGTTCAAGCCCAGCCTTGGCAATTTATTGAGACGCTGCCACAAAATGAGTTTGATGATAAGATAAAAAGAGTTGGGGTGGAGAATGAAACTGTATATCTCACCAGACTGTTACTGATCGATAAAACCAGAATGGAGCATTTAGTGACAAATGAAGAAATGATTAGGTACTACCCATAGTATGAGGAGAACCTAATTTATTTAAATCCAACTAAAATGGTAAACAACACCTTCCTTAATTAAATTCACAGGTAATACAAAATTAAGAGGGGATTAAAACTCTAAAGCATTGCAATTTGCTTTCTTCTTCAACTAATTTTGTAAATAGATTAAAAGGGGTACTCAGCTAATTACAACAATTTGAAAAAATGAGAAACATCCTATTCACATAGTAATTGCAAATTCCTCTACAGAGAACCTCAATTACTTATCCCAAACTATATTAAAATTGCCAAACAAGTAAAACCTAATGATCTATCAAAATATGTAAAGTAAACCATAGAAATTTTTATTCACTGAGAGATGTGTAAATTAAACTTGAATATAGTCATGAGATAACTTATATAAAAATGTCTACTATAGCAACAAAAGAAATTTAACCAGTGGCTTATTAGCATAAGCTTAAATTCACATGAAACATTAAGAAATCAGTTCACATCAATACAACACACACACACACACACACATACACACACACAAATTTAGTCAATGAAGATGGCCCTGAGTACCACTGAGACAGAGTAATCATGTGCTTCTAGGTTCAACTGCCTGCTTGTTCCCAGACTTAACTCTGTCCCATTCCCAAATGTAGAACAAATTGCTCATCATCAAAAAGACTTGAAGTTCTCTCATTTCACAAAGAAGTTCTACTACAAATTGAAATGTCCTCAAACCAAAGGACATTATAACATGCAGCATTACAGTATACCCAAGACTAATTAAATTTGAATTATTCCTTATGAATTTTGATTTCTCTGCACACTTGCACTTAATGTGGCAAAATTGGAAGTGATGCCAATTCTGTTAAATAAATATAAACAGCAAAGGATACAAATCTCAAACAAATATTTAAAAACTACTTCTTTCAAAATAAAAGAACTTTATTTTCCTTAGTGGTCACATCACAAATAATATTTCGATTATTATTGATATTTGCACTTTCTAAAGGCAAGTTTTAGAGCATCAAAAACATAAAACAAGAGCAAAGCTCAATTATCTAAACTCCTTTGTATTTCAAATAAGTTTATTATCAGCTAAGAAATTCCTAGGCTTAAGGAATAATAGTAGCTTTCCTTTATTTTATCTTTAAGCCAGTGGGAAACTACTATACTATGAAATAAATTAATCCCTTACAAAAATTCACAGGACTATACTCTAAATGGCCTTATCCAACAAAGATGAAAGAAAGGTACTTTAAATTTTTTAATGTATTTAATTCAGGGTCTATGGGGTCTTACTACACAGTTCAGATTCATAGTGATCCTCCTGTTTGCAGCCTCCCAAGTGCTGGGATTACAGGTACAAGCCACCACTCCCAGACTTAAGCACCTTCTCAGCATGCCCCAGGGGCAAGGCTAGCACAGCACACATAGGATCAAACCTTGCTCCCTGTGTCTGCCTTAGCAGGCCCTTTAATCCTCTGAGCTACCTGACCTGCTTGTGCAGTAAGGTACTTCTAAATTTGTGAGCAGATCCAGACATTGTTGACTCTGGGAAACTACTTGACTTCTGTCATCTGTAGGCAGCAAAGTCCTCTTTCTTCAAGTGACCCTCATTCCTAGAGACACCACAGTCTCGGCATCTTCTCCAATCACCATGTCCTTTCAATAATTAAAGTATTACACTAAGTGAAGATCCCTCTTTCTCTAGGGATGTTCTATCTATTTTTCCTGCAGCTAATTCAGTAAGTGAATCTATATCAAACAAAATGCATTGCTGATTACAGGGTGGCATTAATAGACACTGTTTTAACCCAAAAGAAAGATGGTAAGTGTGGTCAGGGTACAAGCAGCTCCATCAGGATATCTCACATTTTACGATCCAATCTTAACCATTAAGGGTCACTACTCTTTCAAATGAGTTTCTACAACATATCCTAGACCCAAATGCCATTGATGTATAAAGGAGGCCAGCCTCACTCCTGCTGCCTGTACTAACAGGGTCACTGGCAGCTGCTCGGATGCCTTGTATATGATGCACACTTATGCAAGGTGTTATTCCACTGAATGTTGTTTGAAAGGATCATCCTAGTTTGAGAACTGAATCACTATGGCTTTTGTAACAATGTGTGACAGATTTGTCCTCCTTTCCCCCTCCACCGGCACTGGCACCGCGGCTATTCTCATACCGTTTGACGTAATCGTTCTCTGAGTAGAGCGAGCTGCCACCTGTTCACAAATACAACAAGTCGCTGCACTTGGCGAGTATGATTTAAATAAATCATGACGGGATGACAAGCTGGGATAGCAGTTCCACATCTGTGCAGACGCATTCTGCCTCTGTTGCCCACACTGATGTCACATGAAGGAAGGATTCTATTTGAGTGACAACAATGCAATAATTATCTTGAGCTTAGTTTTTAATAATATCCTGGATGCCTTTGCTGCTTTCCTCCTTTCCCTCACTTCCACTGAGAATAGACAAAAGTCCACATAATGCCCCAAAGGCATTATCCAAAACAAGATCAAACACTTGGGAAGTCAAATTTCTGAATCTTTTATTTATTTATTTTTTGCTTAGTTCAAAGAATAAAACCTATAAAAATTCTTTATTCATTTTCTTATATATTGAAGTTATTTGACCAAAAAAAGGACAATCAACAGCAGCAGATAGCATGGAAATACACTAGATTTTTATATATTTTTAAAATTTAAATTATATTTATATTTAAATTATATTTACTCTAACTAATATGTATGAAGATCTTACGTATCAGTGAAGTTCCATGTGATTTTGGTGTATGTATGCATCTTATAACCTTTACATAAGATAGCATCTTTTCAAACATTTAGCTTTTATGGCAAATATATTTAAAAATCTATGCTTTAGGTTTTGAAATTTGCTGTGCTCCGCTGTTTCTGCAGTCACCCAACTGTGTGACCTTGGGCAGGAAGTGACTCCTCTCTAGTGACAGGTGGCTCCCAGTGATCAGCCTCCCCCACCCCTCCCTCGTTCCCACTGCCTACAAATCACCATCCCAAAGTCTGTGATCTGAGCCTCTGGGGGTTGCGCTTGCCTGAGACTCTGTACATGAGTGAGATCATGAGGGAACTGTCTTTCTGGGCCTGGCTTATTCCACTTAACATAATGTCCTCGCAGTCAATCCCTATTGCTGCAAATGACAGGAATTTATTCTGTTTGTGACTGAGTTCTATTCCATTGTATATTTATGCCATGTTTTCTTTGGCTGCCCATCATTTGGTGAGCACTGATGTTTCTGTCCCTTGACTATTGCAGATGCTGCTGAAATATGCATAAAAATGCAGTTTTTACATGCTAATTTAACTATATACATATATACATAAAGTGGATATATATATATATGTATATATATATTCATCCAGTCTGCTGAATCATCTAAAATTTTTCTTTGTAATTTTTTGAGGAACTTGATAAACTATTCCCCATAACAGCTGTGCTAACTGGAGTTCTGATCAGAAGTGTTGTCTCTTCATTTTGAAATGCTTAAAAAACTACAGGGATTAACTAGCATTATATTATACAATCAGATTAACCAGCTAAAGAAAATTTCATCACTTCGGGGCCATTTCTAACCACAGTCAAGTTAGTACACATCATCTTGTCCAAGAGTGATTGGGGGAGAGTCATCAAATCTTCTTAAGTTAGAGGTTTGATAAATGCCTGCAGTTTTAAATCAGTGATTTAAGGTCTAAATTAGCTAGACAGTACTATGTCAAGGAAGTCAATCTGTTGTATATTAGAAACATTCCCAACACTACTTATGAAATGTAGTAGACCCCTTTATATGCAGGTGATGCATTCAAGCCCCTAAAGGACAGAGACACTAATATATATATATATATATATATATATATATATATATATATATGTATATGTATATATGTATACGTATATATGTATATGTATATGTATATATATATGTATATATATATATATATCTTCTTGCTCATACTGTATATCTTAGCAGCATCAACACTGGATTCCCTTTCTGTCCTTCTTAAATTGGGACCTTTTACATCTTCACTCAAGGAAACAACACTTTACTGCTTCTGGGTAGCACACCCACATTGCTGACATCACAACCCTTGCACTGTGGAGCCTTTATTGAGTAAAGCAAGGGTTCTGTGAATGTGAGCCCTGTGGTACTGTGATTCTCCACCTGATCCTCATCAACAGGACTGCGAACAAGACAGCAGCAGGCACAGTACAAATCTGCAGGACAGAAGAAGGCTTCCCACCCTGCATGCATGCAGGGGGCAGTATGGCCTAGCAGTGCATCATGCCATTCAGAATGGGGTACAGTTTAACATTCAGGAATTGTTTATTTCTGGAATTTTTCATTTCATTTGTCAAGATTAAAGGTGACCACAAGTAACTGAAGCTATCCATAGCCAAGGAATAGTGTTCGTATAGAAACGTGGGACATTAGTATAACAATGACATCGGAGCCAGGTGTGGTGGTGCGCATGTGCACTCCCAGTGCTCAGGAGGCTGAAGCAGGAGGACTGCTCTGAGTTCAAAGACGACCTGAACTACAACATGAGTTTAAATTTGGTCTATATGCTGCCCAAAGAAGCACTACAGAGTGAATTCAAAGCCAGTTTGACCTACACATAGTGAACCCTGTCACAAAAGAAAAAGAAAAACTTGGTATGTAGAAAGATTCCAGACAGCTGACAAAAGTATAAATATTATGAAATTTTCCATATCCTCTAACATCATTTTAATCATTGGTCCCTAAAAGGAAGGATAATAAATTCATCCAAAATCTCCAAAAGATAGAAGGAATATCTAACAACTTCTTTGACTAGTGTGATTAGCTAGTAACAACTAGTTTGCTACCAAAATATCCTCAATGTTAACAGTCAAGTTGTATAACATAGTACCCATGATAAAAACAATGTATGTGATATGTACATGTATTGTGCATAACATATACACTGAAATTTTATTTGCTTTATGCATTTTGATGCATTAGGATTTGAGACCAAGGCCTCACTGAGGCAAGTGACCTACCACTGAGTTATACTCCAGGCCCCCTATTTGATCTTAATGTAGGCCCTGGATCTTACCAGTGTAACCCTTTAAAAATCATTGAAAAAGCAATTAAAATCCAGTTCAATCAGTCAAAAACGCTGTGGTCTCTGTGAGAACAGTAATCAAAGATATTCCTTTATTCTTGGTGCTTCCACTGCTTTGCAAACTGGTTTTCAGGTGTTCAGCACATGACTGTGGGATAGATGCAGGACTGAAAGCCAGGAAAGGAAACCAGAGCGGGCCACATAAAGTTATCACTTGTAGTCTTAGTCTCCATCTATTGAATCTTCAACTGTTTCAGTTAATAATTATTGAGTTATTTTGTCCATAAAAGGAGTGTGCAAGGTAAGAAATCTTTTATTTGGAGAGTAATGTAACACTGGCTGTAATATAACTGTTTCTGTATGACAACACCAGTGCTAAAATAATTACAAAATACCAAGAGGTAAGACACCATGGATCACTAGTTTCATCCAGTAAATCCTCATGAATCACATTCTGTTTGGTTTATGCTTTGAATAATTGCTATAATGTCACTGGACAGAACTGTTAGACAGACCCCCAAGAATGTCCCTGAAAGAACAAATTTGGGCAAAATTACAAAGGCAGGAAGAGCTATGACTTGTTACAGTATGAATGGGTGGCACGGGGGCCCTTTATGAACATAGAAATAATTCTGGAAAAGGGAAAAAATGTCTGGTTCAAAGGTTGGCAAGTGATATGGGAAGGGGCACTTTGGCCAAATAAGTCACACACCAGCCAGTTAGCAAGGTTTTGGTTGCAGTGTACGGCAGCAGATGCGAAAAATCAGACCTTTCTTTTAGGGTTCTCGTGTGAGGTACTGAGTTATGTAGTGGGTTAGATAGACAATAAACACTTCCTTTAAAAGATCTCATGTTTATCTGGAAATGATTACTTTAGTTCTCATAAAGTCACTCCTTGTAGCATGGAGGAAGGAGAAAACAGCGTGGATTGATAGTTGTAGTGAAAAAATAGAAAATAAGAGACAGGATTTGTATTTAGAAGCTGTTTACAACAGTACGCTTCTGCCTTCTGTATACGTGCTCTGCCCTGAGGGTTTTGGGGGATGCAAATGTTTCTTACTAGAAAGCCCAAAGTAATAACAGGAAAGTAAAATAGACTGGGTGCAAAGACTGTGGATCATGGAGAGACCTATGGCCTCTCTTCCCTGTAACATTTACAGTAGCAAGTCACCCTCAGAAGAGGCGTAGCCCTGTCGAAGGAGCTCCAGACGCCAGTACTTTGTGTGTTGTTTTACGTTACATGAAAAGTGCGTTGGCTTTGGGTTTTTTTTATTTCAAAGAGACAAAAGTAGAAAAAAAAAAAAAAACAATAAGACAGTTTCAAAACAAGCTAGTCAGACAGTGGCAACATTTAGTGCTTTGCCCATTGCTGTCTACATAGTGATTAGTCAGAGCACAGCACACGGACATGAAATACTGTCCAAACAATATTAGCACAGACCTTCCCTTCAGTGTACTAAGGGAAACTAGCTGTATAACTATGTAACTCCTTTTCTCATTCTTTCTTTCCCCTTTCACTAATGAGCTTCTCTTTTTAGTATTTTAGGAGGGGAAGAAGAAAAATAGAAATAAAATAAAACAGTTTCAAATCAGGCTAATAGGAGAGTAACAATGATTAATGCATTGTATATTGTTATCTTCATAGTAGTTTCTCATAGTACATGATCTAGGCATGAAATAATGTCCAGACAATATTAGCACAAATCTTTCTTTTCAAATGCACTAAGAGAAACTAACTACATAGCCATCTCAATTATCATATATATGATAATAAAATATATATATATATTTTTCCCCTTTCTCTTCCTTCCTTTCCCTTTGCCTCCATTAATTTTTCTTTTCTCTCTCTTTTTTTTTTTTTTTTTTTTTTTTTTTTTTTTTTTTTTTTTTTTTTTTTTTTTTTTTTTTTTTTTTTTTTTTTTTTTTTTTTTTTTTTTTTTTTTTTTTTTTTTTTTTTTTTTTTTTTTTTTTTTTTTTTTTTTTTTTTTTTTTTTTTTTTTTTTTTTTTTTTTTTTTTTTTTTTTTTTTTTTTTTTTGTCTTTTTGGG
>PVJA010000637.1:0-97410 GCA_004027025.1 Myocastor coypus | reverse complement strand
ATTCAGGCTGGCCTTGCACTCATTTTTGTATTCTAGGCTGGTCTAGAACTTGCACTGATCCTCCTGCCTCAGCCTCCCAAGTACTGGGATTACAGGTGTGTGCCACCACGCCCAGCTGCTTTTCTCTTAAATGATGTCTTTCTAATTCACAATAGCTGTCATACGTTTTGGATCTTAATCACTAATTTGGCTTCTCACAGTAGTGAGACATGATGTTCACATGTGTGGGTCTGATTTATTTCACATATGAGCATGGTTTCTGGTTGTATCCACTTATATATAGTCTTCAATTTATCCTTCTTTGTGTCTGAGTAGTATTTCCTTACATTAAAAAATGCATCTTTTTTCTCCATGCTTCAGCTGATGGGAATTTGAGTTGTCTTCGGGATTTAGCTATTACCAATTGTGCTGCTAGTGGCACATGTATCACTGTGACATGATTTTTCGATACTAAAACTGATTCAATCTGATTGTGAATTCTTAACCTAACAAATCAATAAACATCAAGAAAAATACAGATTGCATTTGCTGAAGTTCTCAGTACTCCTAAATTTGGTCAACTAATTATAATTTGAGCAACATGGAACCTGCTAGGACTAAGGACTGCGCAAACTAAACAGAATAAGTCTACCTCATGTGTTCATGTTGAGTGTTCATAGTGTGTCTCAAAGGTTATAAGGACAAAGTGAAACATATAGGGTAAATTCAAATGTATTTCTATTTTTATTAATGTTTGTCTGTTTTCAATTAGTATGGGGCAGAAATGCTATTCATTCTTATAAAGCAGTGTATGGAAGAGTCATTATTGCACTGGCATAAAGAAAGCAAAATTTATGTATTACCTTTTCTTCTCCCTCAGCATCCTAAGTAGTCTCCCACTGAGATTTAAACCCAGCACCAATAGAGAACAGATGGTGTACACCTTATCTTCTTGCCTATCCCAGTGTGGGGCCATGGAACCTAGTCTAATGGTGCAGTCACATGGAACACGATGCTTCAGTGACTCTTCCATTTGCCTCCATTTTGGAAGTAAACATTTTATTTTGTCAACAACAAATATCTTAGATCTGCTTGCTTCATCCTTGCAAACCAACCTGGAGCTAATAAGACCAGCAGAAATAATTCCATCCATTAGGTTTGGGTTGGGCTGGTGGTCTGTAATCAGTAGTCCAAATTTCCTCATTCTAGTATTTATAGTTACCCAGAGCAGTATGCAGGAGCTTTGCTTAAGACCATGTCAACTGAATGAATCGATTCAAAGAAGGAAAATGGAGAATGACAAGACAGATGCTATAATCAAATCGTTTATTTTTAACAGATAAATAATTACTTTTATAAGGCACTGCAATGTTACTGTAATTTTTCTTCTAATTGTATCAGATTTATTAGGTGTTTTGTGATGACTTAGATCAGAGAATAGACATTTAGATAGTACTAACATTTCTCTGGCATTTCTTTCTGAAGTATGAATATATTTATACATAGTAATCTTTGCAATAGAAAATTCTTATAAAAGACCAAGGATTTAACAACAATAAAAACAATGCATTATAGCAATAGAATTGTCTTTTATTACCGGCTGTTATTAATACTTAGTCCAATTTTTAACCTGCTCTTATGACAGGTTATGCTGTCTTGAAAGAAATCAGGACATCTAGTGAGATGAAAAACGATTCAAATAAGGTCTTCTTTTTTTTTTTTTTTTGGTGGGACCGGGGTTTGAACTCACGACTTTGTACTTACCAGGCAGGCACTTGTGCCATGGAGCTATCTCCCCAGCCCCTCAGATAAAGTCTTTGGAACACTTAGTTCCAAAGTTCTTAGAGGTCATGAATCATGTGACATTTAAAAACTAATCATATGTGAAGCAGAGTGAAATCAGTTTTTCACTTATGGTCTCAAGAAAAATATTCATTAATTCTCTATCAAAGACAAATTTTAGAAAACAAAAAAGTGAGTGCTTCATTCATAAATTTCATAAAACTTAACAGATCGGAAGTGATTTTTAAGTATCTCATAACATGTGTAAGAACATGGCACCTAGCTAGAATTTCATCCTGGAGAAATATTTTTCATAGTAAAATTCTGAGGTCTTTAACTGACATACAGTGAGAAGATGGGGACTGAAGAGACACAGAGAAATGATGTGCATAACCATTATAGAAGGGAAGATTTTCAACTGTAGGTGTATGTGGGGTACAAAGTGATGTTAATGATTATTTAAAGAAACAAAAATGACCCAATCAAGCCGACCACCCCACCCATCACCTCAAATTTTGATATCTTCCATAATGAAAATGTGTATGGTCTACATCAGAGGAACATTAAGATGCAAAATCTTCAGGCATAAGTTATATTCACAACGCCATGCAAATGACCAAAGCCTTAACTGGATAAACAGAAATAAGTCTGATAGGCTTTTTCTGAGATCTGAAAATGACTATTTTTGCTACACTCAGTTTTAACAACATTTGACGATAATACCCAATAAAGGTACTTCTAACAGTGTCTAATTCTAGAAAATAAACCTGGTTTGTAGTTAGATCTTATTGTACCCTCATGATAGGCACATCCTTTGTGACAACTCTCTCATATGGAACATTAAAAAACAATTCATAAATTCACATCTGTAAAAAATCACCCCCGCAGCCGGGCGTGGTGGCTCACGCCTGTAATCCCAGCACTCGGGAGGCTAAGCCAGGAGGATCGGTGCAAGTTCGAGACCAGCCTGGGCTACAAAAGTGAGCTCAAGGCTAGCCTGAGCTGCATAGCGAGACCCTGCCTCAAAAAAGACAAAAAAAAAAAAAAATCACCCCCACATGCCGGGCATTGTGGTTCATACCTGTAATCCCAGCACTTGGGAGGCTAAGACAGGAGGATCAGTCTGAGTTCAAGACCAGCCTGGGCTACAAAAATGAGCTCAAGGCCAGCCTTAGCTGCTTAGCGAGATCCTGTCTCAAAAAAGACAAAAAAAAAAAAAAAAAAACACCCCCACTACCTAGAGTTCTCTTTTGCAGTTCCACTTCTGGTAAGTAAAAAATGACATTTTCATACTAAACATCTTTTAAAGGGCTCATAAACAAAAGGTAGAAAGTTTTCTAAATCAATGAGTTCCCTTTTAGAGATGTCATTGTATGGCAGGAACACAGTTTTTAATAGCCTTTGATCAGAAATAATGATTTTTAAAATGACTTAAGCACTAAACCTGCCTGTCACTATTTCTATAGTTTAAAATTAAGTCACAGGGGCTGGGGAGATAGCTCTGTGCCACAAGTGCCTGCCTGGCAAGTGCATGCTCATAAGTTCGACCCCTGGTTCCAAAAAAAAAAAAAAGTCATAATTTGAGTTAATGACTGAATACCTTCATAACACAGCAGCTTTGGAAAGCTACTATTTCTATTTTGCCACCTACAGAAGGATTTCTCTTCCTCATAAAACCTGGTTCATAAAACTTCCAGCTTTGTTTTATAATTTACATAACACGTCAAAATGTAGAGACTTTCAATTCTAGTTTCAAAACTAATGTATTAAAATTGCACTAGGACTTTAGCTTAAGATGAAGCTATAAATATTAATGATATCAGGATAGGAAGTAACCGCACAGCAGATAATTTTCCTCAAGAAGCAACACAGGTCAGAATGATTTATACGGATATCACAGAACAGATAACACTAAGCATAACCCTTGTATAAAACAAATGCCTGCTATTGTCACGGCCAGCAGGGCGACCTTTTCAACTTCATAAGGCTCCATCTCTGTAAATCACCCAATTTCCTCCCTCTTTGGGGGCGTCCCCTTTCCTAGGCGCAGTGTTCTTTCCACTTCTCTCTATGTCTCTGTGCGCAGCAACCAAATAAAAATAGGATTACCGGATTGAATGTTTTTGAAGTGCAAACCACAGCTTTGCTGCAACTCCTTCTTAATCCAAATCTAGAAGCTTTCGTGGCAAGCACAGCACCAGAGCAAGGGCTCGGAAGCACCCTGGAAGCGCTCTTGTGCCAATGTGCCGGTGGCAGCCTCATCTTGAGCAGTCGCTGGGGAAGTGGAGGAGACAGGGTATTGGCGTGGAAAAGCTTCGTCTGTAGGAGAATAAGCAATGGTAGTTACTCTGCTCTTTCCTATTTTAGGAATTAGTGCTTAAACTCATTCACAGTCCGTAGGGAAGAAAACCAGGAGGCAAGATTTGAAGCACTGCTTGGCTGAGTCCCACTGGCCTTGTACCCGCTGGAATACTCAGGCATCTGTTGTGTTTTAGTTTCAAGGAAAATCGCATCTCGCAAGCCTTTGCTTCTCTACCAGAAACCGAACTCTGGACCTTGCACTTGTCAAGTAAGTGCTCATGCCGCTGAGCTGTACCCCCAGTCCCTCAAGTCTTATTTTATGCACGTCTCAATTATTTTTCTCTCATCCCTGGGACAAAATGCTTGAAGCCCAAAACTAAGGAAGGAAACGTTCACTGAGTTCACAGTGTGTGGAGGTTTCAGTCCTGGCTGCCAGGCAGGGCGGCACATGGCAGAGGGCAGCAGTTCATGGCAGTGGAAAACAGCAAGAGGAAAAAGGAAGGAGGAACAGCAGGAAGCCAGCCTCCTTCTCTCCCTTGTATTGCACTGAGGCTACCCACCCCAGGGCGGATGTAGCACTCACTCCCACAATCCCAGCATCGGCCCATGAAAATGACTAAATCAGAACCTCTAGAAGCCTGCCCCAAACTATAACAATGTCCAAAGTTCTGTTGGTCTACTATTTTGTAAAAACCTGCTATACATGAAAAAAATCAAAAGTTAGAGTGCCATTGACTTTTCTGTGCAAGCTCCTGAATTCAGAGAGATAAAAAGGCTGAGCTGGGAATCGTCTCTGCTTCCAGTTCTGCCTTCTGGGAGCGCTGCATGATTTGGGCACCTCTGCTTCTCACTGGAATCTCAGAAAGATTCTAAGTGTGCTGTAGGTCTGCGCCCAGTGAGGACCTTCTCGAGTCCTGCCACTTGCTCTGGTTTCGTTTTTTCTTCCATAAATTAAATTTATTTATTTGTTTATTGGTTCTCTTTTTTTAAATTAATTATAATGAGAAAGAAATAGCAATGAGAGTTTCACAACAGGTTAGTAGGACAATTACAATGATTAATACATTGCATATTGTTGTCTTTAGTTGTTCAGAGTACAAGATGCAGACTTGATATCTTTTCTAAACACTATTAGTATAGGTCTTTCTTCTCATTGAACTAAGAGAAAGTAGCTGTATGTATCGTCTGATAGTCCATAATAATAATGGGTTATCAGCAGAAGCAGCAATGCTGGGAGCTGCTGACTTGAGCCTTTTACAGCTCAGTATGTTAACATGGCTTTACTTTTTATATCTCATGGTTATGTGTAAATATCATATAGTCTCCATAGTGTAGGAACTCAAAAGAAGAGACAAAAAATGGAGAGATATTGCTCTGGTTTCAATATGAGGTATTCCTTGAAGGCCTCGTGTGCTGGAATGATGTGACGGGATGATACGGGGGCTCTATTAACCCACTGATAGGTTGACAGCCAGTTTGCTATTTGGAAGTTGGCTGGGGTAGAGGCCTGCTGCTGGAGGTTTGTCCTGGAAGGGCACAGTCTCTCTCCCTGGCTCCCACCTGACTCCTCCCTTGTTTCTCTACTTCTTGGCTGCCATGATGTGACCAGCTTCTGCTCTGCTATCATCCCTTTCCCTGTTATTTCTGCCTTTGAGCCTGAAATGTATGGACTGAATACGCACAAAGCCATGAAGTAAAACCAACACTGCTTCCTTCGTGTTGACTGTTTCGGGTCCTGTGTCTCAGGGAAGAGAAAGTGACTGAGACACCAAGCAACAGGGAAACCTACCAGGATTGGAAGGTGAAACTTCTGAAGTTGTTTTAATTCTTACAGTACTATCTGTACAGTCTGCCAATTGCTAAGTTCCTTATAAATATGAGTCAAATGGAGCCAAGAAAATTAAGACATTGGAAGGAGTCAACATTCTCCTGGAGGAGAAGCCACATTCTTTGAGAAGTAGGGACCTCTGATTCTAGAAAGAGGGAAAATTAAAGCCTCTGAAAACCAATACTACCTGAGCCACCCAAAAGTTGCCAGTAGGCATCTTAAAATATTAACAATTAAAATGTTCACTTGTTCATTATATATTACAGTCTTCCATAAATAAAAAGAAAGGAAAAAGAGAACATAAATTTGTATAAATATCTATATTCCTTTGCAGTATCTGGGTACTGAGTTAAAATATAATAATTATAGGATATTGCAGGAAATAAAACCAAAGACCATGTTAGTGTTTTAAAGCAGCAATGTTTCACTGGCTAGATTACAGATTATAAACTAGATTTAAATTAAGGTCTAGGCAAGAGATTCAGGCATTCCTGAGAGCTAGAGGAGCAAAAACGAGGGTGATAGGAAAGAACACTAAAGTTCGATCATAAATACACTACAAAGGCTTAAAACTCAAACGTGACTTGCTTTCTCCTCTCTATAAGGACTTACCAGCCTCATCAACTTCTCTTGGCCAAGGCTTGCCAAATTAAAGAGTTAACAGAGAGGCGAGGCCAGGACATTTGGGCTTTATCCAGGGCCCTAGAGCTGTGCCTGGGGCATGAAACAGGAAGGCACTGATGGAAAGCCTCCAAAGAATGCCAGGAGAAGCTGATGCATGCCAGCTTCTTTAGCAATTATTCTGCCACTGTATAATGGGTCACGTTAGAACAACGTAATTGGACATTATAGACAAATTCATGATGAAATGAATATAGTATAAGGGAAACTTATAATAATGACTAAGAACAGAAATATATAGCAAAAAAATGTTGCCTGTCTTGTTTCAGTAGAAGCAAAACCAAAATCTCATGATCATTAAAAACCATAAACTAGAGCTCACAGTACTCTGTGGCCAGACTTCAAAAGCAAGTCACCCAGGCTCCAAATTGAGAACTTATTTTAAATTGGTCCTGAAAATGGCCTCAAATATTTGGAGCATATAAATATAATTTTCTCAAGAAAAAGTTTCAGCTAAGTTTCAAACAATTTTCATAGATAAATTCTCAAGATATATGCACAAAGAATATAACATTACCAAATAGTGAAGGAAGCGCAAAAACAAGAGACATGAGCAATACATTCTAGGAAATTTCGATACTGATAAAAATCAGGTAAAAATATAAAATAATGATAGCTACTATGTGTTAATAAAAAAAGACATTGAAAAATAATCAAATCAGAAACCAAGAATGGTACATGTTGCTTGAAAAACAACTATAATTTTTTAAACAAAACTATAATAATTAAAATTTTCAATTTTTTTATATTAGAAATAGCATTTATACCAGTGAAAAAACTAATATGTAAGTTGGAAAATAAATATAAAGAACTTGGTTAGACTGTGGCACATTTTCTAAATTAATAGAAAATAATGTGCAGTATAGATATGAGAAGAATACACTGAAGAGACAAAGAAAATGACACCAGCAATTTTCAAAAGGTCACAATAGAGAAGTCTCAACTTAGTGAAAGGGATTGTTGCTCAGGTTCAGAAAGTTCTACACAGTTCAAATACACCCATCCCTAGGCATATGTGTGTAAAGCGTGAAACACCAAAAACAAAGGAGCCTAAGAGCTCCGAGAGATATGAAAGAAATTACTGGCAAATGAAATTTATACTAGTATCTCATTAACTAGTGGCTGCTGAAGCTAGACAAGGCCCTCACAATGCCCACATGTACCTGAAAGAAAGTAACAATCAAATACTGAAGCTACCTTCCAACAATAAGATCATTTTCATACCAACAAATGGAGTCAATTGGACCCCAAGAGGTGGGTACTGATTGAAGCTTGATGGGAGACTCAAGGAAAACCCATGTGATCCAGGAGATGATCACAAATGCACAAGAAAATGATGTGAAGTGATAAATATGTGTGTAAATAAATATTAATTTGGAACAATTTAAAATCTAACAACAGTACTTAATATCTTAAAATGCAATCAATATGAACAAAAGAATGTTGTGGAAGATAGAAGAAATGAAAGTCAAAATTCTACAGGTTTTATAATATTAAGGAAAATGATAAAATTGTTAACATTAAACTCTTTAAGGCATGCTTATTGAATTTTATGATGCAGTTGAGGAGGAGATCAAGATAAATTATGAAATTTACCAACTAGTATGTGCGGAAAAACAAAAATGGAGTTATATGTTAAGAAGTAATCGCCAGGTGTGATGGCACACACTTAAAATCCCAGAACTTGGGAGGCTGAGAAAGGAGGATCAGAGTGAGTTTGAGACCAGACTGGGCTATAAGTGTGAGCTCAAGGACAGCCTGAACTGCATAGTAAGACATTGTTTTAAAAAAGATTTTTTTAAAAAGTAATTATACAAAAGAAGTAAAATAAACAGAAAATAAAATAAGCATAAAATTGCAACAAATATAAAACTTAAAAAATGAAAATAGTAAAAATAAATTCAGTTGTGTCAGCAATTGCAGTAACTTTTTTTTTTATGTATCTGGTATAGGGTCTACAGAGCCTCACTACACAGATTGGACTCATAGTGATCCTTCTGTTTTCAGCTTCCCAAGTGCTAGAATTATAGGCATATGCCACCACACCCACTCTCAACTGCTATCTCTGCTTATCTCAGGGGCGGGACCTGCACAACACACCAGGGTTCAAATCCTGGTCCCTGCATCTGCCTAGGCAGGCTCTTTAATATGCTGAGCTATCTGCCCAGCCCCTTTGCAGTAATGTCAATTACATTATTTCTTCCACTGAAAAATATTTCAAACTAGATTTGAAAAGCAAAAATAAATAAAAGTCAAGATAGCCATAAGAATTATATCAAAGAAAGATGTAGTTACCTCTTCTGTGTTTTTTTAACCTTTACTTTCAATTGTTGATTAAATTGAAACACAGAAAAAGATAAAAAAAAAATGCTAAACCAAAGAACGGTAAAAAGACAAAACCACTACTATATAAAATACTGAATTAATCATTAAGGTAGTTTAAAATTTTGTGGTAATAATATGTAACAAAATGTTTAAGCTACAGGTTTACAGAAGTGAAAGAAAAATATGACAGAACTGAGTGGTTGAATATTTTATATAGCTATCAAGAAACCAACATATCTTTAATGAAGATTAAGGACTGGGGAAATGGCTGGGTGGCATGAGCTCCTGCCTGTCGAGCTGAGGGTCCTGAGTTCGACCTTCTATGCTATATTCCATGCCAGCTCCAGAACACCAGATGCGATATGCCAGCTACCAAAACCAGGCATAGTGGCATGCTCCATGGTCATCCGAGCACTAAGGAGGCTGAGACCAGCAGATCAGTATGAGTCTGCTCTGTGTAGCAAGACCCTGTGTCAAAAATAAATAAAATATAATGAAGATTTTAATGCTACAATAAACAAAGCTGTATATATATATATTTGTAAGCTTTACTACATTTAGAAAAATATATTGTTTTTAAGCATATGAATAATCACCATTAAATGTACCTTCAAGAAATCCTCAAATGTCATCTGGTACAATCCAAGTTAAAATGAATAACACAAAAATTTAGTTGCTATAGAATGAAATAAAATACAGATTATGAATCAGATCAATGATCAAGTTTCTACAATTGATAAGATTTCAGTCCTTTGAGTTAAAAGAAACTGTGTACAGAACAAAGAAAATGGGAATGTGATTACTACCATGGACAAAGAAGTCACTGTAGGTAGGTACAACAGCTTTGCCTCTCAAAATAAGCCTCGCTGTCTTTCCCCTGCTCAGCAGAACTGAAAAACTAACAATTAGGCTCTAGCATCACTACGCTTAAGGCACAAAAACCAAAGGGGTTTAGTATTTTTCTGCCTCTTTATCTCACCCAAGCACTTTGAATTTGGGGGAAAATGAACAAGAAAGTTAAACAGCAAAAGCCAAAATTAGTATTTTTTTTTTATTCCAACTCTTTAACAAATAAAAGATATCAAGTGTTCTTTTGCATTAGCAACTTGGATGCCAGGTAAGACACCTCCAGTGTGGAAAATTTCTGATGTTTCATGACATTACAATGCTGTTTGTCAGTAGGTTACAACTGAGGGAGGCAGTGAAGGTTTAGCACAATAAAATCAATAGATGTAATATACCATATTAACAGAACCATTGATAAAATCCACATAATCATCTGAGATTCAGGAGAAAAATTTGACAGACTTCAACACTCATTCATTAACAAAAACTCTAAAGAAAATTGAATCAATAGTCTTTATCTTGATTGGATAAAAGCACATACGACAAACCAGCAACCAACATAAATCACACTGTATGGTGAAAAACTGAAAGCTATCTCTGTAAAATTAGTAACAAAACAAGGATGTCTACTGTCACTACTCTTAATCAATATAGTTCTGGAAACATTACACAAAGCAATGAGACAAGTGAAATAAATAAAAGGAATAAAGATAGGAAAGTAAGACATCAAGTTATCATTATTGGCTGATGGCCTGATACTCAACACATAAGATTCCAAAAGTCCACCAAAAGACTTCTAGAGTTAATAAGAAAATTCAGTAGTGTATCTGTATACAAAGTTGACACCCTGAATCAACCTCCTTTCTGTACAAGAATAGCAATCTCATTGAAAGAAATTAGGGAAACTATATCTTACATAATATCTTAAAAATAAATGAAATATCAACCTAACGAAGAAAGTTAAAGATCTCTACAATAAAAATCATAGTACTTTGAAAAAGAAAATCAAAGAAGATTTCAGAATTTGGAAAGATAATCCTTGTTCTTGAGGAGGAAGAGCAAATATAGTGAAAATTATCATGATTCCTAAATGGTTGTACAGATTTAATACAATCTAGATCAAAATTCTAATTGTATATCTCACAGTAATAGAAAAAGCAATCATAAATATCACTTAGAAGCAGAAAGTACATAGAACAGCAAGAATGAACTTAGTCATTGAAGGTAGGATATCACAATCACTGACTTAAAACTGGCAAAACAGCAGGCCTGAGGATCAGTGGAACAGATTAGAAGAGGAGGAAACAACTTCACTGGAAGAAAGATAGTCTCTTTCATAAATGGTGCTATGAAAACTGGCTTTAAAGATTCCAGCGAGATCTGTATCTATCACCATGCGCTGAACTAACACCAAAATGGGTCAAAGATTTAGATATAAAGCAACACAAAGTCGTTAAATGCTTTGAGCCTGGCCGTGGTGGCACACACCTGTAATCCCAGCACTCGAGAGGCTGAGGCAAAAGGATAGGTGTGAGTTCGAGACCAGCCTGGGCTACAAAAGTGGGCTCAAGGCCAGCCTGAACTTCATAGTGAAACCTTGTCTCAAAAAAGACAAAAAAAAAAAAAAAAGAGAAAAAACAGCATTAAATGCTGTGGAAGAGAGAATAGATAGAACTACTGAAGATACGATGCAGGCAACCTTGCCTTACTTCTTAGAACGACTGCTCCTCGGGCAGAGCAGTGCTGTGCAGAATTCCATGATGGTGGCCAAGGCAATGTGTAAGTTCACAGATGGTAGTTTTGGCAGCAGTATTCTGTGCAAGGAAGGTAAATACATATAAAGAGTAAGTGACTGTGCCAGTAAGGACAAATTGTTGCACTTTCCATGGTAGAAGTGGTCCAATATGACAACCTGCTACAAAGTCACAAGCTGATTACTCCGGGAAACAGTGCCATTCTGGGAACTCATTGTTGGTCTCTGCCACTAGCAAATTGGATATGAAGCAGTGGTAGTAGCCATATTAACCTTGGAAAATGGAAGCCCATGTTGCTGAGCCTAAGCATAACCGCTTTCCCTACCATCATTGCCACTCAGTTTGGGATCCCATTGGGCGATGATGGGGAGACTGAAGGAAGAGATTAAGTGCTACCTATAGAACAGGTCATCCTATCCACTTGATGGCTAAAGTCCTCTTCTGTTGAGGTTACTTTTTCATGAGTGTTTGCCTGAGATGCAAATATTTTTACATCCTTGGCCATATTGAAAAGACTGTCTTTGTCACCAATTCTCCAGTTATGTTCTTGCCCAATTCCTGACCATCCAACCAGACCATGAGCTACAGCCCATGCACATTTGGCCATTTCTCCTTCCAGGCAAAATATACTACTACATGCACTACCCAATGTCTTCCACACTACACTTCAGTGATGTTCTTGAAGGGGCTGTAATGTTGCAGTTGTCCACTTGCAGGCAGTGCTGGCATATATGCAGAACCACTAGCAAAGCAGGCCCCAGTTTTCTCTTTCTCTGACAGGCGATCATATGGTGTACCCTATGAGACTGTAAGTACATGCTGGGAAACTAAAGGCACCAATAGAAGCCATGGGCATCTGGTCAACTTTTCATGTGACTGACTTTTACTCTCTGGACTTGCTCTGGCTCAATTTTATATGTAACATTTCCATTTAATGATAGGTAAAGTCCACAGATGGTAGTTACCGTCCACATCCTCCTGTATGATTCAGTGCATCAGATAATATCTAATTCATATTTGGCAACTCAAGTCATATGACAACCAGATTTCCTATGGTCAAATGTTCAGTTTCCACTAAGGCCAGTAGCAGGCCAAGAGTTGTTTTTCAAAAGGAGAGTAGTTGTTTACAGATGAAGGAAAATGAAGATACTACCTACAATAATTCTCTATAGGCCTCTGCTTTATCTTGTCTATGGAGTCAGCCAGTTACCACAAATAACATTCTTACTTTCTACTGACACTTTGAATACCCCTGGATCTCCTGAATCATGTAGCGTTAGTGTCAGAGCAGCCAGCCCTGCTATAGACCCTCTTCTTCTGAGCCTTATTCAGAACTAGTAGCTTTTTGAGTTACTAGGTAAAAGGGTCATAGATGTTGTGCTTCCTATGGTTATCAGGGAGCCAGATGCAACAATTTATCTTTTACCTTAGAGGGCTATCTCTACATGTGCCACACAACTCTTAAACACTTCATTAAGGTAGAAAGACTTTGAAGTTTAGTTGCATTTGTTTCCCTTTCCATTTTTATCTCACCTAGGATATAAATATTTTGGGTAGTTTCTGGATGAACTTTCCCCTTATTCACACTCTCAACTGTAATAAAGCAATCAGTGGACTAATTTAGTATTGCATATCCTTAATCCAAGTTCCACATGCCCTAGAACCAATCAGATCTGAAAAGCCATGCCTTTGGGTGTTTGAAGATTTGAGGGGACATCTGGATACAAGCCATAACACCCGTGCACATGTGGGATGAAGTCAGACAAGGATATTAGAAAGTCCAAATCAGCAGCAAATAGTTCATGACACACAAACCTGTAGAAATATAAGTAAAAAGTGAACTCATACTAGACATTCTCTTTTATAATCTGCTTTTTCACTTAACTTGTTTTGTAAACAGTTTTTGAATAACTATTTTTATTTTCTCACATTTATTTTAGCCAAGAAAACCTATATCCACAATTCATTTTACCAAGAAATTATGGAAAGTTATGCTACACAATAATTTTTGAATAAGTAGCAGTCATGGCTCTTGTATATTTAAAATAACACAACATGTCCCCATAAATACAAAATAATCAGTTTCCATCTGTGTTAGCCAATTAACTTATTGGCTAACCAATTTAATTTATTCTTATCAAATAATTTGGTAAGAATCATTTCCAGATATGGATAAGAATCATTTCCATTGTCACTAGTTTTTGATAACTTTTTGAGTTGTGAAATAGCTCAAACATCAATATAATCTAGTAAGGCTGCCAAAAGCAGACGCCAATAATCTACTTCCCTCTCAATCAAAGGACTTTCAAAACTTTTCCTTGTGTTTTACAAACATTTTCCATTGTTTCTGGAAGTTGCTTCAGCCATCTAAAATTCTATCAAAATAAAGTCATAAGCTCTTTAATGAGAATAAAACCCAATTACTTGAGTAAAAGGGCAGTAACAGGTCCCAAGGGTTCGTTTCCTCCCCTTCCATAAGTGCTCCACATGGAGCATTTCTACAGAACGTATGGGAAATCATTCCTCCATGATGACACTTCCTAATAGATACATAGAATTTCATTCTTGGATACCTAAAATTTTACTTTTAATGATATTCACTTTTTCTGTAGTACATATTAGAAAATAAATATCACCCAAAGTTTTTATAAGGAATAATCCATATGAATAAATATGTCCACAAAATATGATTTCTAGGAAAATAAGCTAAATTAGAATAAACAGCCAATGCAACCCCCTATTATCAAACATAGAAACTCAGATATTTCAGTTGGTGAAGCTGTGAGGAACATTTTTAAATATTTCATTTCCCTAAGGTTAAATTCCTAGAAGTTAAATATCTGAATTAAACATTATGATGGGTTTTTTTTTAAAGTTGGTACATATTTTCAAGTTACTTACCAGAACATTATATACCTATCATCAGTATATGACTCTTTTTTAAGTACTTAGCAATATTATATTTTTTAACGTGTGACAATTGCAAAGTTGAAATAGACCAGTTTTATCTGAGTTCTCTGGACTAAAGAATATTAATGTTGGGGCTGGGGAGATAGCTCTGAGGCACAAGTGCCTGCTGGGCAAGTGCAAGGTCGTGAGTTTGAACCCTGGTCCCCCCCCCAAAAAAAGAAGAATATTAATGTTTTACATTATTTATTGAGTACTTTGCCTATAGAACCTTTTGCAAAGGAAAAGAAATACCTTTTTTCTCATTCTAGGTGCATAACCGAGCCATCTATAACAGAAGCCATTAACACAAGAAAAATATGCAAATCCATTCGTAGTTCATGTGACACCAAAAGCTTTCTGAGGAAATGAAGACCCAAATAAATGAGTAAACCTGAAAATGTTTATTCTGGGTTTAATGAAGAATGGGCAGCAGAAGAGTGACATAAATGAGGACAAGAGTATGACCCCAGAAGTGACAAGCTAGGGAAAACCTAGCAATCTCCTGGATACTACATCTTAGTTCCTTTCTTTGGGTGCCAGCAGAACAGAGCTCAAAGGCCATTCATTCAGCTATAAAGTCTCAAGTTTATTCTTTATGGCTGAGTAGTAATCTATTGTACAAAAAGTGCATCTTTTTATCTGTTCATTGTTTGATAGGCATTTGGGTTGTTTTAACGTTTAGCTACTACAAACTATGTTGCTTGTACTGTACTTTGCCTACCAGAAAGTGCATATAATTATAACTGGACCATGACTTCTTTTCCAATAATAGGCATGCAAATCAAGTTAAATGTTGTAAGAGGTTTTATAGTTTTATGGCATACTGTGAGTCTACAATGAAGTATATGAAAACATTGCTACTTGGTAACAATGTCTAATTATGCCAGGGGAATAACAAAATATGTTCCAAGATGAAACAAAGTATCTGTGTAAGTTTTTACCTAGGCTCATTTAAATAATTATGATTGAACTCTGGATGTAGTGGTGAAAAACAAAGACCTTAGGTATTGTTTACTATGTATAACTTTCAGTGTATGTTTAATAAAAGAGAAAAGGGAGGTTCTATTTCCTTGCATTACTGCTGGTTTATTAAGATAATCAAAAACCACATACTGCTAAATATTAAGGTAAGTTTTGTTTATATTATTACTTCCTAAACTGAATCTCTGATATGGAGAAAAATACTAACATTAATCAAATTACTGAAAAAATGTCTGCCAACAAGAAACTATAAACGTTTTTCCTGAAGATAAGAAACTACAGAAAGGCAAAGACAATTACAAGACGGTAGTTTTGTTGTAGAGAAGATAGAACTGGTTTTTCAACTAAATGACATAAGCTTCATTTTCCATGTTTGTAAAGCAATTCTAGTGTTGTCTTGATAATTATGTGAGAAAATTCAAAGCAGTGGTTAACATTTTACTTAGGACTTAATAAGTCCTCAGATTAATTCTTTATATTTTCAGGATGAAGGAAGTTTAGAATTAATACTTCTTAAAGCTGGAAAATTTGATAATCTTTTATTTTTAAAGAGACAAAATTATTCTCAGAAACAAGCAAGGGAGTACCATCATGCTTCTATCCACTTATTATCCATTCTGTAATAACTGGGTGGTTCCCACTGGGGATCAGGTACAGAGTGGTAAAGAATGGTGCTATTGACACAGTGTAAATCCCACCTGTGAAATTGATATCAGCTGGTGAGACGCACCCCTCCATGCCTGTTACACAGAGTGTATTAGTGGTAAAATACTGCTGAAATCATTTTAAAGCAACAAGGTTACATGGGATCTGTATGATTTTCAAGTTTATGTGCTTCTCTTGTTATTATGTAAGCACAGAGAGCCCTGCTCTGAGATGTCACTTACTATTTCCCATATAATTTCATCAATTCGCCAGACTTCTGGAAATTCTCCAGCTCTACTGTAAACATTTCCCATGACCCCACACGTTAGACTGATTTGTCTGGACTTCTAAAGAAAGTCATCACAAAACATATGTATTGAGCTAATAATTTGGATGGTGTTAAACTCAATAAACTAAGTCAAAAAATAATAATATTGAACTCATGCTTCTAACTTTGACAGATATTTCTTGGGCTTCAAATTCTACTGCCATTTTTCATAGGCATTTTTCATGTTGCAGAGACAAAATACTTAACACCTAAATTTAAAGGAGGAAAGATTTATTTAGTTTGATAATTTAATTTAATTTTGAAGAGTTAAAACAGAAGTAAAAACAAACAGAAAAAGGACAGAAACAAGGTAACATAGAATAATGCATACATTACAAGAGGCAAGAGAGATAGCTCAGGGGCACAAGTGCCTTCGTGGCAAGTGCAAGGTCCTGAGTTCGATCTCTGGTTCCACAAAAAAAAAAAAAAAAATGCATTGCAGAATTTCAAAACAACAGTAACTAATTAACAGTGGTTGTTATGTTCTCAATTTTTTATGATCAAATCTGTTGCTCATAATAACAAATGTAGCATTGTAAAATGGAAAGAAGTTGAACTTAAGGATCAAACAATGAAGATCAGAGAAAGGAGGAAAAGAAGGGAGGAAAACCTGTGAGTATATATACAGGATGGCTGACATGATTGTACTAATAATTCTCATCAGTTTTTTGAAAATAGAAGTTAATGTTTGGATTTTTCACCTTGACTAACTCTGTATGCCAATATCTGTGATCTGAGCAATTACATCGAGGGCAGCAATGTGTAATACAAAACCTATGGCTCAATATCTCTCATCTTGGCCTGCTAAATGTGTACTGTTTCTAATGTTTTATCAATTATTATATGCTCTTTACCATAAATTTACAAAAAAGACAAGGAAAAATATTAAGATTTTTTGAAAGCAAGCATTAATGTTCAATCATTTGTCCAATATTGAAAACATTTATTTAGCTTAAAGTGTATAAAGGCTTCAGTCCATAAGCAGCTGGTTCCAAGACAGAGTGGCATGGTGGACAGCCATTACAAAGGAGCAAAGCAGACCATGGTAGGAAGGAGATGAGAAAAGCAAAAACCGACAACCACCACTCTCTCTATCCCTCATATCTTATCCAAGCTGCTCAGGGAAGGTACTACCTTCAACCTTAATCCCAGTGCCCTTGATCCGAGCATTGCACCATTAACTAATCCCAGCATCACGCATTCTGGATCCAGCCACCCACCTATGACCACATGAGGATCTGGGGGAACACGTAAACACAAGCCACAATACCACTTACAGATGCAATAAAAGGACATTTAGTAGTTGTAAGGAATATGAATTCAAAATAACCAATTAAGTGAAAAATCAAAAAAGACTGGGATGTGAGGTTTTGAGGTTAAAAAATATGATAATAAAATCTGAAAAACAGACTTAATTAACATACTGTTTTCTCAGCTAATTACTGAGATGTACAATACTTAATACATGGTATAATAAAATTTAACTAGCAATATATGAAATAAATATATTAATTTACATTTCAATAAATACTAATATATTCATCAGCATTATACATGCAAAATGTATAATAACACATAATCCTCAAACTATACTCCTAGAATTTAATAGATAAAATACTTCATGGTCAAATAAAATTTAGAAACACTTAATTAAACAAAATTATATGGTTTCTTTATTAGTGGACTTTGTAGTCTTTCAGGCATTTCAAGGAATTCAGTTTTGTGTAATTCTTAAGTTTCCTCCGTTTATCATGGAACTCCTTTCACCACAGATCTTGAAGAGATAGATCATGAGAAATTTGCTTTTCAGAAATGTTAACATTGAATATTTTATTTTAAATGCAAAACTAAATTCCAGAGAAGTTTGTGGTTGAATGAGTGCAGAGATGGGACTAGAAATTATAGACCTTGATTTTGTCCAGTGATTATTTTCTGACTGATTTTATACAACATAATGGCTAGCACTTTTTATGAGATAGTTTCATCACCACATGTCCCTATTTTCTAAATTGTTGTCAGTGATGTGGCTTATTAAGCATTTCATGCTTTTGAAGCTAAAATTTAACGCCTTATACTCCTAAATCTAAAATAATACCTTAAAACTTGGTTTCACCTACCTAACTTTTGCTAAGTCTTAAAGCAGGACAAAACGGAGCATACCCGCCTCAAGCAAACAGCATGAACACACTGCCTCGTGTTTTATTTTCAAATATACTTGAAATTGCTTTTGAAAAGTCCAAACTGCCCAGTGACATGGAAACGGGTCACACACACCAGTGCACATCACCATCTGTCTGGGTAAAGTTGTCCTTTTTGCTGAGTTGAATGGAAAGGTTAGTTTCAGCTTAGCTCTGCGTGTGTTTGTGCAGTTCCCAAATGAAAACCAGAAAAGGAGAGCGAATTGAGCGTTTTGAAGAGAAAAACTGCACAATTGATGAATGCACCTAATGAGTTCTGGACTGATTTCCAGAACTCATTTCACCGAGTAGGTGCTCCACATGTATAGGTTGAGATAGCTAATAGGATGATACAGCTTCCAGGATGGTGCAGTGGTGCAAGCAGTCAGCAGTCCACACTTATGAGAAGGCATAGCTTCCTCTTAGGCTATGGAGGGATCATTAGCAGGGAACGAGTCTTTTCTTAGACTCTAGCAAAGGTTGACAGAGAGATTATAAAAATTTCAGTACAAAACCAAGAAATATTTTACCTGGTATAGAAGTTAATCTAACCTTGGGTCCAAATGAAACAAATAAGAATGGGAAGTATTTTTTTTTTGAGCATTTATTAAGTGCAGCAGGATCTTTGTCTTCAGGAGACATGTCAAGTAGAAGTGCAGCATCTCTGCTGCTATGCATACAGGGAGCCGAGATGGATGCTGACAGCATCAGAAAGCAAACATGTTCCTGAACCTGCACTTTTGACAGCAGAAACACACAGAGTTCATTTGGCCTGTGCAAGCCTGCTGGTAATGCATCACTGAAACCCCAGCTGAAGTTTAACAGTTCTCAGAAAGAGACAGGGACTGCACAGTCTGCTAAAAACAAAAAAATAGAGTGAAAAACACCAGCATATGTTTACCTCACAGAATTCACTATTTGTTTATCCTTTAATTTAAGAAAAGACATAAATGCATGTGTCTCTGGGCATAGTTTCAAAGAAGAATAAATAATGTAGGGTACCAACTTAATAAAAGAGTTGAACTTTTGGTGAATTGTAAACCCTGAATAAGGTAAATTGGACCTATCAAGACACACTTAAACACATAATTCACAGTCAATAAGGTAACAAAAGAAAAAATCTTTTCCTTGTGAACATCTAACTTGCACCATGTCTTCCAAGGTATAACATAGAAAGGCACCAGAAATGTCTGCTAAGTTTCCACTATTCTAGAATTGTGTGAGCCATTAAGCTAGCTAGTGTTGAGTGAGGGGAATGTAAGGAATATTCAGAATTGCTTATATCTCCCATCACATAAACAAAGCAAAACAAGAGGCAAGCTCTGAAATTTGTTTAAGTATCACCTCTCCTCAACACTGTTCATTCCAAGTACACAGTAAATGGAAAACAATTAATCTCTTACAATGTTTATACATTCCAGCACCTTGTGGTGGAAAAGAGACAGGAGAAAGAAATGAAAGAAAGAGAAAAACTTTAATAAAACTCAATGCCATGGAAAATGTCACAGATTAGTCCTTTTTGAAATTTGGCCTGACAAGACTTTCAGACTTCTTTTATATGATCTCTCATTACTCTACCACTCTATTGAGCAAATGTTGCTATTGGGTTAATTTCACACAATCTAGATCGGGTCGAGGGAATACAAGTGCTAGAACTCAGTTAAACAGAATGAGAAAAGTGCTGTATTAGTATTACTAATATCCTGAAGGCAATGGTATGTTTAAATGTTATAGATACCTTTAAATTGGAAGCTTTAGGGTGAGCAGGATGATTCAGCGTCTAAAGCTCCTACTTAGGCAAGCTTAGGCAACCACAGGGACTACGGTTCGAACCCCAGCACCACATGCTGCACCAGCCCCACCCCCAGGGCAGGCTAAGCCAGCCATAAAAAAAGTAAAAATAAAAATAAATTAGAAGGTTTAATTTAAGTAGGCTCCTTGCTTTTAAATCATCTTTCCCAAGCCTTCCAAAGTACCTTTATGATAATAAGGGAAAGCTTCACACTAGACACAGTAAGAAACTACTGAAATTTTGTTAACTGTGAGCATTATGGTAAATGGTTTAAATTTGTTTATAAGGATGAGCTTCTGTTAGAGGATAGGTGAAAATAACAAATGCAGTTCAGTATCATATGGCTCTAAATAGCAAAAACATGGATGAAGTAATTGGAAACAAGTCATAAACTTATGCATGAAGCATGCTCTGACTACATGCAGGTTTAAAACTGAATGCGTAACTTCCCTGGCAAAATGCACCTTAGATTTCTATTTGCACAACATTTGTGACTAATATTGTGAGATGTTCAGTGAGCCCAAAAGAAGCTGAGTTCCTTCATCTTTGATAATTTCATAGTTTTTGGTACGAGATTAAATAATATATTTAGCAAACATGTCTCTGACATCTAAGAAGAGTACAAATAGGTGGCACACTGGATTCAAAAGTGTGTAGCAGAAGTTAATGCTTAAGGAATCATGGAATGAAATGAATTTCAAAATATTGTTGACATGAAATATTCAGGAAAAATTTTAGCTATTTCTTATTTGACAGCAATATACTCAAAAGGATTAAATATATAGAGATCTATAGCAATTACAACTATCATGAATTTTTACTACTATCAATGGCACTTTTGAAAAGATGAGGTCACCATGAGCCTCATGAAACCTGGCTTGTTGTTTAAGAGTGAACAGTCCAAGACAGATCACAGTTTTGAGTTATTTGTTTTGCTTCAAATATCTTCATTCTTCTGAAAGTTTGCATTTTATCCTTACTTTCATTAAATATTAAAATATTGTAGTAGCTCAAGAAAGACTGGATAGGTTGTTTACTTATTAAATATCTAATTTCTCTCTCTTTATTTTTTCAGTACTGGGGATTAGACTTGGGACCTTGCACTTGCAGGCAGGTGCTTATGCCACTGAGCTATATTCTCAGCCCTAAATATCTAAATTCTCAATGCAGATGAGCTTTTATTTTTGTGCGCGCGCACACACACACACACACACACACACACACGCATTCACACACACACACACACACACTCAGAGTTTGGACATCGGAATATTGCTTAGATATGTTTGCCCAGATGAAAATTGACCAACAAAATACAAGTCGCTTCCTTAATTTGATCTAGGATAGCTGCTGCTAGAGAGAAGAGTCTGAGATCCATGCCTCCTTCCCTACACTGGATTTAAAATATTAAAATAGTATTTATATTTTAATAATAAAACATGAGAACCAACTAGAACAAAGAAACATATCACCTATAAAAGAAAGCCTATCAGAATCACAGCAGTCTTCTCAATACAAACCCTTGAATCAAGAAGAGTTAGGGGTATTTCAAGCCTGAAAGGAAAAACTACTTCAGCACAGATTCCTGTACCCCACAAAGCTATCTTCTTTCAAAATCGATGGAGAAATAAGATACTTCCATGACAAAGAACAACTGCAGAAGTTTCTGAACACAAAAGCAGCTCTATAGAATGCCCTAAAGGACATATTAGAAAGAGATAACAAAGAACACGAATACATGAACACCAATAGAAACAAGTTGACAGACAGGGCCAATAAACAGAGGGGAAAGAAAGGGAGAAAGCAAGAAGAAATCAACATGAAAAAGTCAAAACATATTAGCCTTGACATTAGTGTAAAAGCTCCTGACTTACCAATCAAAAGGAACAAACAGCCAGAATAGATCAAGAAACAAGATCCATAATTTAATTCAAAAAGAAATGCATACACTAAAAATCAAAGGATGAAAACCAATTCTCCATTCCACAAGATCCCAGACAAAAGTCAAAGCAGCTATTCTATTTGCAGATAATGCAAACTTTAAGCCAAAACAGAGCAAAAGAGATGAAGAAGGCCACTGCATACTTTTCAAGGGAAAGTTCAAAAAGAAAGAACAGCCATATTTATTTACCAAATATAGTTTCATCCAACTACACAAAATTATTAACAAATGTGAAAAAACAAAAAAACTTTAACACAGCTTTAGTGGGTGAGCTTAATAATCTACTCTCACAAATAAGTCATCTAGACAAAAATATAAACAAATAAATATGAGAATTAAACCAATCCTATGAACAAATGCACTTGGTGGATATCTACAGAGTGTTCCACCTTGAAATATCAGGAGACAGTGTTTTTAGCTGTATATTGGACATTCTCCAGAACAGACCATATATTATCCAATAAAACATGCTTAAGTAAAGGTAGAGGAATTAAAATCATCCCATGAATGCTCCCTGACTATGGTGCAATGAAATCAGAAATCAACAACTAAGAAACGACGAAAACTATACATGCATGAGGAAATTAAGAAATATCTCTCTAAGTAACCATGGGATCACAAGGAAATTAAAGATTATATATGACTCATAATGCTAGTTCAACATACTGAAACTTATGGGTCACAATGAAAACAGTACTAGGAGAGAAATTTATAGCAATGAATTCATACATCAGGAAAACAGAATGAGCTCAAATAAAATACCTCTTATTAAACCTCAAACTTTTAGAAAAAGAGTAAAGCAAACTCAAAGCACATGCAATGGAAGAAATTTAAAGAACACTGTAGAAATTAATGCAATAAAGACTAAGAAAACAATACAAAGAAGCAATGAACTGAATAGTTAATTCTATGAAAGAATAAATAGAACTGATAAACCCCAGTTTCCTCAAAAAAAAGAAAGAAAAACACAGCTGTTCAATTAGCAACAAAAAGGGAAGAAATCACAACAGATCCTACAGAAATCTAGAGCTCATCAATACGTACCATGGAAACACACATTCTAATAAGAGAGAAAACACAGAAGAAATGGACAGAGTCTTAGATACCATGAAATTGTCAAAACTAAATCAAGAAGATAGAAAAATCATAAATAACAGTATCAGCTAATAAAATTGAAAATGTAATTAAACATTTAACAACAAAGACAAGCCCTGGCAGGTTCACCATTAAATTCTACAAGAAGTTTATAGAATTGATGGCACTAACGCTGAAACTCTTTAAGAAAATTGAAAGAGAAGCAATATTTCCAAAATTATTCGTGGAAGCAAACCCTTCTCTACTGGTGCAAACACTATGGAACTCAGTGTGGAGATTCCTCAGAAAGCCAGGATTAGAAGTCCCCTATGATGTAGCTACCTCCCTTCCTGGTATCTTCCCAGAAAAACAAAAAATATTGTACCACAGAGATATGTTTGTATATATATATATATATATATATATATATATATATATATATAGCAGCACACTTTGTAATAGCTAAATATTGGTAGCAAACTAAATGCCTACTAACTGAAGAATGAATAGAAAAGATGTAGAAATATATACATATATATTATAGATAGATATAGATAAATTGTGTGTGTGTGTTCCTCAGTCATAAAAAGAAGAAACTGAAGAGTTTCATAGATAAGTTGCAACTCAAGGCCATACTCATAAGTGAAGTAAATCAGGCCCACATGTGCAAGCATTCTATTGTCTCACTAGTGTGAGAAGCTGAACCAATAAGTAAGATCCAAGTGGACAGTAGATACTGTGAATTGGGAAGAAATTGTTCAAAAGAAAAGACAAACTGTAATGGGGAAAAGGGAAAGAAAGGAAAGGAACAACAAAAATATATTTATACACATGATAGTTAAGAGAGTTATACAACTGGTTTCTTGTAATTCATTGAAAAAATAATTTATACTATATCGCTTGGACAGTCTTTTCTGTCTATAGCTTTTATTCTGAATAACTGCTATGAAGATAATATTATTATTATTACTCTCTTACTAGCCTGTTTTGGAACTTTTATTTTTATTTTTTCTCTTTAAAAATGATTAAATAAGCTGGGCGTGGTGGCGCACGCCTGTAATCCCAGCACTCGGGAGGCTGAGGCAGGAGGATCGGTGTGAGTTCGAGACCAGCCTGAGCTACAAAAGTGAGCTCAAGGCCAGTCTGAACTGCATAGTGAGACCCTGTCTCAAAAAGACAAAAAAAAATAATAAAATAAATAAATAAATAAAATTAAAATGATTAAATAAGTTAATTAATTAAATACGTGATGAGTCATAATACAACTTTAACAGCTCAAATTTGTACACATTTTAAAACCATTTTCATGGGTTTAAAAACAAATAACATTAAAAACATTAATTATAATGATATATTTTAACCCAAAATGTTATATCTATTCATAATGTTTTCATTTCAACATGCAATCAGTATAAAAATTATTAAGATTTTTAGCTTTTTTGGTAGTCTTTAAAATCAGATATATGCATTTATTCATAGAGCACAAGCCAATTCAAACTGTTCATAGATAGGGTGCTCAGTGGTCAGACAGAATCTACAGTACTGGCCAATTCTGAGCAAATTTTTTCAGCATGTACCATATTTATCTGCCAGCTGCTGGTTTGGTCCTCCTACCTTGAAACTGTTCTAATTGTGCTTCCAACTTGCAGTTAATTTTCTTGAAAGCTGCTGTTTCCAATTGCTTGGCATAGCTCACCCTTAATCCAATCAACCACTCCCTTTCCTCATTCAATCCAAGTTGCTCAGGTCAGGATCACCAATCCTTATCTCTGCAGAATTAACCAAAGACCACCAGAACTGTAAGAGCTGCGTGTTCTCACTCATATACATACAGGAAATCATATGTCATCTTGAACATAGAATTGCCATTAGAAATTAGAATTGCAATTACTAGAGATTGGGTGGGATTTGGTATAACTACTAGATGCTGGGTAGATTGGGTAGGAGTTTTCTGCCTAGAATAGGTAGAAAAAGAGGGGTTGGATTTGATGAGTGTACCGTCTAAGCGCTAATAGAAATACTATATAGAGTTTCATTAACATGTATGACTAATACATGCAATTTTTCCAAAATATGGTTCTTGGCAGGAGTCATGGTGCATGCCTATAATCCCTCATTCTGGGAGGCTGAGGCAGGGGGATCACAAGTTCAAACTCAGCCTGGGCAATGTAGCAAGGCCTGGTCTCAGAAGAAAAAAGGGGCTGGAAATGTAGCTCAAAAGGCTTTGGGCACAGGGAAGATAGACAGATAGGTAGATAGATAGATAGATAGATAGATAGATAGATAGATAGATAGATGTAGATATAGATATATTTCTGTAAGATGTTTCTTACAGAAGCTTGTGTATGTGCCCACTTAAACCATAAAATGACATTATCAATCACCATATGTCTGATGTTACAAAAAAAAGAATAAATTACAATCCAAAAAAAAAAAAAAATGATGGCCATTCCTTTGTCCTCCACATAATCAACTTGTAGCTTGCAGTGTGCCACAGATCAGTTACTCCCTGTTCTTTGCACATTTTCCTCACCTCACCTGAAAAAATATCACTTTGCTATGTTTTTCCTTTAACTCCCTAGGACATACTTTTCTAACTGCTTTTTTTGATTCCATCTTTTTTTCCCTTATCTCTTAACATGCAGTGTTCAAAACTTCACTTCTTGATCGTTCTCTTTCCACTGCAGCATTCCTAGCACTCTCTTGCAATTTCCTTGTATTAAAAATCATCTATCATAAATTACTCACAAGTGTAGATTTCCCTCCAATTCCAATGTCACATATCCAAATCTTCCTTGTGATGTCTAATAAGTACAGCAGAAATGAACGCCAAGCTCAAGTGCTATTTGTTTCTCTACAGTTCATTCACTGATGGTTCTTCCATCTTAATAACAAATCCATCTCTGCAGTTTCGGAAGCCCTGGACTCTTGCATTTCACTTACCTAACACCCTAAAGTTGACAAACCTTGAAAACACATTTAAACTGAGCCTGTTCTCACCCAGTGTCTCCTCACACCCTGTGCAATCCACCCTGCTTCCTTCCTGAGCTCAGCTCCTCAAGTTCTGGGCTTCGGGATTTATAATCTATTCTCAACATTGTCCTCAAAAGGAAAAATAGAGGGGTTTTTTTTCAGTTAAATAGAAAACGGAGTTACAGAACTTCAAGGCAGGATGATAGAAAATTAACAATGGTTATTATGGTGCATATTTTTATCCTAAATTAGTTCTGTATTTTCTTGAGAATATGGAAGAAGTTATTTTCAAGAAAGCTGTCCCAAAAAGTTCAAAAGGAGACATTTAAAGTAGAAAAATACAAGTAATACTTTCTATTATAAAGCACTTAAGTCTGTGAGGTGATTTATTTGTTTGTTTATTTATTTGTATTTTTTTACTTTTAGAGAAGGATCTACAGGGTGTTCAGGGTCTTGCTACTAGATCAGACTCATAGTGATCTGCCTGTTTACAGCCACCACGCACAGTCTCAATCACCACTTTAGCATGCCCCAGGGGTGGGACCAGCACTGCGGGCCCAGGGATCGAAACCCTGGCCCTTATGTGCCTGCTTGCAGTGCTTTAATCTGCTACAGTATTTGGCAGGCCCTTGTGAATTGAAATATTAAAGCTCAAATTTTATAAATCTTATTTTCTATGTAGGGAAGTCTATTTTTGAATTTTGTTTTAGACTTCATGAAGTTAAAAATTACTGTTACAATTCAAGAGTAGCCACAAAATTTCATAGTTATATATTTCAAAATGAAAGGAAAACAAAAAAGTTATTTCTCAGAATAGAAGAAAAACATGATAATCTAAACAAACAGAGATCCATAGTAAGAAGCTACACACCTGTTCAAATACATCAGTAATTACCATTGAAGTTTACCAGCCAAAAGACAGCATTTAAATATCGTTGACAAAAATATATAATTAATAATTACCAATTGCTAATAATTAGTGGTATTCATTAATAACATGAACATGACTATAGGGAAATTCTTATTAGCTTTTTTTGTATTTAGTACAAGGTCTAAAGGGTCTCACTGCACAGATTAGATTCATAGTAATACTCCTGTTTTCAGCCCCCAACAGCTGAGATTACAAGTGTGAGCCACCATGCCAGTCTCAATTGCTGTCTCAGAGCACCCTGGGGCAGGGCTGGCACCACACACCAGGGACTGCACCCTAGCCGCTGTGCTCTGCCTAAGCAGGCACTTCTGTCCACTGAGCTATCTATCTGGTGGGCTGTCATAAGCATTTATTTTAAAATCTGAACCAGGCAGCATTTTTCTGATTTGAGAAATTTAATTTAGTTTTATCAAGAATTCAATGGTAGCTTGACTTTAGAAAATTTATAAATGTTTTCACTTGGTTAACTGATTAAATAAGGACAAAACATAACACATCTCACTAAATGAACCAGTACACACCTATTATCACAACATTTTGGGAGACTGAAGCAAGAGGATCATAAACTTAGGTACAGCAACTTAGATCCTGACTTAAAAATGAAAACATAAAATAAATTTTAAAAATTAGAAATAAGTCAATTATTAAAACTTTTACTATATATTTTGCTATAAAATTACCCAGCATAAAAGAATGGGTCAAGAAACAAATATAAAAAATTTAATTATTTGCAGATAATATAATTAGTTAAAGAAAAACATCCACAAAAACTTTAGAAATCAATATACATAAAAATACATAAAAATAAAGGTCAGGCCTGGGAGATAGTTCAGCAGCTTAAATGCCTCAGTGGCAAGCACAAGATCCAGAGCTTTATCCTCCATATCAAAAAAAAAAAAAAACAAAGAGGTCAACTGGTGGATACAAAGTCAACAAACATGTAAAGTTTAAACACAATTTTATGCAAAATGAAAAATGAGTAAATTATAACTTAAACATTACCAGAGTTAGGAAAATAGCTCAGTGCTAAAGCTAGTGTGGATAGGGCCACAAATTTGATCTGCAGATTCCACATAAGCATAGTAATAATGATAATGATAATGATGACAACACCAGCTATATTATCAATTAAGACAGCAATTTTTTTTTTAGGAATACACCTAACACATTTAGATCCTGATCAAGAAAATGATAAAATTTCACTAGAAGAATTTACAGAAGATTCAAATGAAACATATCCCATATCCATATACAGAAAATTGACATATGAAAGATAGCAATTCTTCCCAGTTAACATAAATTCATAGTAACATCAGTTAATATTATAGTATTGGTCTGAAATATATCATTTTTTCTCAAATGATACAGAAAGAAAAAAGTACTATCAACATACATTTAAAAATATTGTCTAAGCCGGGCGTGGTGGCTCACGCCTGTAATCCCAGCACTCGGGAGGCTGAGGCAGGAGGATATCGGTGCGAGTTAGAGACCAGCCTGGGCTACAGCAGTGAGCTCAAGGCCAGCATGAACTGCATAGCGAGACCCTGTCTCAAAAAGACAAAAATAATAATAATAAAAAAATAAAAATATTGTCTACATTATAATTATTTAATTCTTATAATTTTATTGTATTATAATATTGTAGATTGTTCTTATGTCAGCCTTATAAAAGACATGAATTTGTGAGTATAAGATACCAAGTATCCGTAAACAGACTCACACATGCATAGAATATTCTGTTGTCAGAGATATCACAGTAGAACAGTGGACAAAACAGAACAATGAACGATAGTTACTACTGGAATTGTGTTCTCATATGATAGCTTAGGTAAAGCCAACTCAAGATATATTAAAGATTTAAATGTTAAAAGCAAAAATAGCTATTGTTTTTAAAATTACATATTTAATTTTTGTTTTGCATTTGGTACAGTGTCTCACTCAGCAGCCTGGATTCGTAGTGACCCTCCTGTTTTCGGCCTGCTCAGCATTGGGATCACAGGTGTGTACCACCAGACACACTCTGTTGCCGGTTCAGCACGCCTGGGGGCACGGCCAGTGTAGCATGTACTTTAAATTCCACTTTTAATAAACTATAAAATTCCAAACATAAAACCAAAGATGACACAATAATCTACAAGGAAACTAAAAATATCTATTCAACAAAACAAATGCTTAAAAAGGCCAGAGAATAACAGCTACAATAATTCTGTCATTTACATACCCAATAATTAATAGCTACTGTAAGTAAGACACTAAGTTCCCAGAATGATTTTTTAAAAAGCCAGACAATTTAGTAGAAAAAGAGCAAAAATAGGAACATTACTCCCAAAAGTAAATGCATAAAGCCAATGCAAATATGAAATTTTCAGTGCCTCTACAATTTGATAAGTTCATAGCAAGATCACAGTGGGTTACACCGGAGTGATTTACATTATGAAGACTGATTTTTTTAAAAACATGTTAGAGGAAAAAGTAAAGCAATGGTATGATTTATATTTTATTCCTATAGTTATGATCTAGGACAGCCACTGGAAAAATAATTTGGCTTTGTCTTATAAATTTTAACCTTTACATATCCCTAACTCAAATAAATCCCTGTCTTAGATTTATATCTAAAGGGATATATTTACACGAGATGATGTGTAAGACTATTTAATGACATGTAACAATAATTACATTATTTAAAAAAAAGACCTGGACATAATCGAAGTACCTATCAATGGGAAATGGACAAAGACACTTTAGTGTATTTAGAATTAAATATTTTACAGAAATAAAAATGAAATACTGCATCGATATCCATACAGCCATTGCTGGAAAATCACATAAAATATGGAACTACTTATACTTGATAATCAAAGATTTACAATATTTTACTATTCTAGGATAATCTCTTAAAAGTAATGGGTGCTCACACTTGAAGTTTAGGGTAGAGGGGGTCAGAGTAGAACTGGTCAGAGGAGGTGTTGATGGGCAAGGCATACTCAGTTATAACTAAGTTGTTTATAGCACCCCAATTTTTTCGTTAAGCAATAGGCTCCTACTTACTTATCATAAAATCAAAATCATTAAGTGAAAGAAAAAAATCCACCCATAGGCCAGTGATTAACATGGTATTAACCGAGAGTTGGAATTTATTTATCCAAATTTCAAAACAGCATTTATCACTGTTACTTAAAATATGGCCTTGGAAGTGATCAAATTCTACAGATGGGGACTAGGCTAGAAAAACAGATGAAAGCTTGGGCTGCGCAGTTGGACTTTGTAAGCCACTTTCTGACTCATTTCTCCTCTTCTTACATGACTTTGGGCAAGTCCTTTCACTCCTCTGGGAAGTAAGTATGATAGCAATCATGCACCTATCGCTGCCCTCAGCACCTGCGAAGCACACAGTAAATGTCCATCACCGAAGTCAGTGAGTAGTGACCTGCAAGGCCCAGGCTGCCCTCCCAGCCCTGAATGCTCCCATCTTTCTCCTGCCATGCCTGGACTAGGGTAACCAAGGCAAGGGCGCCTGAGAATGCCATTGGGGTTCTTCAATAAAGGCATGCCTAAGCCTTCAAATGAAGGAATTGTCCTGGATGTTAAAGGTCACAAAATGTCCCCCCCTTAAGTGTCACCTCTTCTCACGAACCAAAACCACTGCATCTGTGGAGAAAAAAAGAACAAGCTCTTCCTTTCTTCTCTTTTTAATGATAAGCTCCAGAGTACAAAAGGTGAACAGCCAACAATACCCACAAATTTAGCATTGCTCTTTATCAATATAAGCAAGAAACAAAAATCTTGTTTGAGGCACTGGGCAATATGAAGTAATGGATACACAAAGGAATGGGTATTTGGTTCAGCTTGTCAGGTGTCTTGTGTTTTTCTTCAAGCAGTCCAAGAATTCAATATGGCCTGTAGACCAATCGAGGGTGTTCCCTTGATGTTTCATCATAGACACAAGAATCCACCAGTCTTACTGATACACTGGTCACTGTCCTCTCCAGAGATGCTGACAAAGTAACAGCTGTAGCACAGTGCAGGCTGAGGCTTTACAGACAGCTGGCAAGGCAGTTTCTTTACTTCACTAGCCTGCAGCTAATATAACAGCAAAAATTCACTGTCTGAGTGTCCAGGTAAAACAATTTATTTTTCCAGTAGCTATCTGAATGCAACTAAAGTTCCTCTAGTGAATAACATTTCCTGATATTAGACGATACATTTTGAAAGAAGCTTTGATACTTCCTTAATAAGGGCCACAAAAGCAAATAGAGCAAAATGGAGTAAATCACTCTAACATATTTTTCAATGTGGGATTTCTCTTCATGAGAGTGAAGACTAAATTCTGTATCTACTTTGCACACAGCCAAATGTGCTATGAAATATTATTGATGTACTTGACAAATTCCCAATTATAGCATCAGTCTTGCTAAAATACCCGCTGGCACAACATTGCACTTCCAAATTTAGTGTTGTGGCTGACAGAACTCTTCTTCTTGGTCTCTCCAAAAATGACCAGCCACAGTTTCACTGCATGCATTCCAAAAGATGATGTATCTATTTTTCTCCTTTTAGAAAATGAATTGCCCGAGTGTGAACACCATAAACTCAGATGCAGCCTTTAACCTTCTCAGACTCAGGGTGGGGAAAGAGTAGATATGTGAATATCATCCAGTTCATTTTAAAATAATTATGTTATTTGGAGAGATTATAAGTGAAAATGCAATGCTTTATAATTTCTTCCTGTCTTCATAATTTTATGAAATGGAAGGATGGTTAGAGATCAGTACCTGAACAACATAACTTTAAAGAACACTTCTAAGAATGAAGACACTAAATGGCCACTAAAATTAAAATTAAATGCTCTATGAATACTCACTGAAGTTAAAATTAAGGCATGTATTCATTAAAATGAATATTTCTTAGTAGGATAGCAATTATTGCTTAATAGGATAGCAAGCTAGATTTTTCTTTTTTGAGACAGATATTGAAAGTAAATCCCACAATAAAAAAAAGGAATTGGGGAATCCATGGACACTTGAATGTCAGCTTCTTGACTCATCCAACTGAATCTAAACGTGGTTCTGGCTCCGCGTTTCCATTTCAGTATCTACACTGTCATGCTCACTTTTAAAAATAGTAACATTGTGCTGTGCCAAGAAGCAAGGGCAATGCCAAGCCTAGAAAAATCCATAAAATCAAGTTTAAGAGGGAACTGCATTTCTTATAAATGTCAAAAGCTGTCTAAAGAGTAGTAATTAGAAAATAATCTTTACAAAACCTTCTACTGCTTTGCTCATAAATTCTAGAAAACCTTAAAGCTATTGTGGCCAACAAGCAGGAGGTTTGTATAGCAAAAAATCAAGTTCTGCGTCTCTGCTCACATAGACCAGCAAATTATGCACTACCGTCTGAGGCAGTATTTTCCAACTAAGTATGATGCATCTGCCCTGGGTGTGTAACCAAGGTGATTTTAGGTACACAATCAAAGACTGATCAAAGTTAGGGTCTAAGCCACTGCTCACTAGTATTTTTCTCTTATTACCTCAGCGGATGCCTAAGAACCCAGCACCACGTGGACACCGTACCCAAGGGAAAGTTCTGAACCCAAGGCAAGTTGTGAAGTTTTTTGAGAGCTTTAGCCTTCAATATATAGAATACCACTGCTCTGAAATATAGCCTCAAAACATATCAGGAAAAATCCTACTAAGTATAGAATTCTGACAATTCCTTGTGTAGTTCACTTTCCACATTGACATTAGCATCAAAGGAATCATAATTCATAATATTTTCATTTAATGAAAATGCTATGTACTCAGCACCATGCTTTATATAAAAATACCGTATTATTTTTTTATCATTTAATATATTGTACTTAGATAAACATAACTGATTTTTTTATTCTTAATAAGAAATAACAATGAAAGAGTTTCACAACATGTTAGTAGGACAGCCACAATAGTTAATACAATGCACATTGTTATCTTCATTATAGTTGCTCTGAGTACATGATGCAGACATGATGACTTTCCTACCACGATTGGTACAAATATTTCTTCTCATTGAACTAATAGAAAGTAGTCCATTATTCCATAATAGCAGTGGTTTATCTGCAGAATGGCAATGTTAGAAGCCATTGACTTGAGCCTTTCACAGCTCAGTATACTACTCTGGCTTTACTTTTCATGCCTCATGGTTGTACTTCTCTGCTGGTTGGCTAAGGCCAAGTTAAAGCAGGACCTATATAACAAAACATGAAACTTTTGTTTCTGAAAAGATCAGTCATATCCCCTCAGGGTTATCCTTGAAACCAAGTACAGCATTTTGTAGAACTTTTGTCAGTGCCAGCTATCTGAATGAGTCATAACCAGTGCTTGATCAGTCTGCTCTCTGTGCAAGCCTGAGAGAATGTTTTCTCTCTAGGTGACTCTCCTTGGGCACACTATATGTCACTGATCCCTTTCCTCTGTAGCCCCATAATCTCCTTGAACTGAAATTTGGGGACACCGCTGAGTTATAGGATGTTACAGCACAGGTTCTCTTATGTCCATGGTTCTCACTCACCTTGAGAGATGAGGGCCAAAATAATGGCTATCCTTGTAGCCCTTCTTTTTCTCTAATTTTTTGATCTGCAAACTTAAGTTCTTAACACTCCAGAAGAGAATATTCCATTGCATAAAAACACCACATCTTTTTCAACCATTCTTCAGATGATAGGCATTTTGGTTGTTTCCATGATTTGACTATCACAAATTCTGCTGTTACTAACATTGGTGAGCAAACATCACAATGGTATGTTTTTAGTTCTGGGAAAATTCCCAGCAGGGGGATAGCTGGACTGAATGGAATTTCCAGTCCTAGTTTTTTAAATCTCCACGCTGATTTCCATAATGATCGCATCAGTCTGCACTGTCAACAACAGTGGAGAAGGGTTCCTTTTCCTCCACAGCCTCTCCAACATTTGTTGTTGGTTGATTTCTTGATAGCCATTCTTTCTAGGGTGTGATTAAACTAAATATTGTTTTAATTTGCATTTCATGGATGGATAGCAATGTGGAGTGCTTCCTTGTGTATTTATAGGCTGGTTGTATTTCTTGCTATGTGAGGTGTGTGTTCATCTCAGATGCCCATTTCTGGATTGGGTCTTTGAATTTTGGGACCTTAATGTTTTTTAGTTCTTTATAAATTCTAGATACTAAGTACTTATTAATTGAATTTTTTTTGAAATTTGTGGGTTTTCTTTTCACTCTGTTAGTGATTTCTTTTGATGTGCAAAAACTTCTCAGCAAGAGGAGGTCCCAGTTGTTGATTCTTTCAAGTGTTGCACATGCATTTTGATTTTTGTCTATGAACTGTTTGCCTATCCAGATGTCTTCAAGATTTCCTCCTGCTTTCTGTTCCAGAGGAAGAGACTCTGTTTTAATATTTAGATATTTAACCCATTTTGACTTTAGTTTAGTGCATACTAATACACTTGGGCCTATTTTTAGTTTTCATCATGTAGAGAGCCAGTTTCTCCAGCACCATTTGTTAAAGAGGCTATCTTTCTCCCAGTAAGCATGATTGGCCCCTTTGTGGAATATAAAGTGGCTGAGTCTGTCTGTATTTGCATCTTCATCTTCTAAGCTATTCCATTGATCTTCAGGTCTCTTTTTTTGTCAATACCATGCTGATTTTATCACAGTGGCTCTAGTATAATTTTAGGTCGGGAATTGTAATGCCTTCTGCCTTATCTTTGCTGCCCAGCATTGTCTTTGCTATTCTAGGTCTTTTCTGGTTCCAAAGAAATTTTAGAAATGATTTCTCCAGGTCTGTGAGGTATGTTGATGATATTTCAATAGGAATTGCATTAAATCTGTGTAACAACTTAGAGAGAATGGCCATATTCACAATGTTGGTTCTTCCTATCCAGGAGCAGGGAATATCTTTCCATTTTCTGAAATCCCCTAGTATCTTTTTTTCAAAGACTATAGTTTTCATTGTAAAGATCTTTTACTTCATTAGGTAGATCAATTTCTAAGTATTTCATTTTCCATGGTGCTATTATAAAAGTTATTGTTTCTCTAATTTCTCTTTCAGTGTGTTTGTTATCTGTGTAGAAGAATGCTATTGACTTTTGTGCATTGACTTTGTATCCTGCTATGCTACTAAATTTGCATATTAATTCTAATAGCTTCTTGGTGGAGTTTTTTGGGTTTTCCAAATAGACTATCAAGTCATCTGCAAATAATGATAGTTTAACTTCTTCATTACCTATTCTTATTGCTTTTCTTTCTCTCTCTTGACTAATGGCTGTAGCTAATGATTCCAGAATTATGTTGAATAGGAGTGATGATAGAGAACATCCTTGTCTTACACCAGATCTGGAAGTAAAAGACTTCTGTTTTTCCCCATTTAGAATTATGTCAGGCACTGCATTGTCATAGATGGCTTTTATCAGACTGAAGTAGAGGCCATCTATTCCAATTTGCTGTAGGACCTTGAATATGAATGAGTGTTGGACTTTGTCAAAAGCCTTTTCTGCATCAATTGAGATGATCATATGGTTTTTTTAATTTGGCTCCATTGATATAGTGTATTATGTTTATAGATTTGCATATATCAAATATATCCCTGGGATGAATCCTACCTGATCATGGTCTATCATCTTCTTAATGATTTGCCATATTCTATTTGTGAGGATTTTATTTAAGATTTTTGCATCTATGTTTGCATCCCTCTCTATGAGAGATATTGGCCTGTAGTTATCTTTTTTGGTTGCATCCTTCTCTGGTTTAGGTATCAATATAATACTTGCTTCTGGGAATAATTTTGGGAGGATTGCTTAATTTTCAATTTCACTGATGAGTTTGAGGAGTATTGGGATTATATCTTCTGTAAATTTCCTGTAGAATTCAGTTGTGAATCCATCAGGACCTGGACTTTTCTTTGTTGGTAGGTTTTTTAATTACATTTTGTATTTCATTGGCTATTGCTGGGTTGTGGAGTATTCTTATATCTTCTCGATTTGGTAATTTGTACCTTTCTAGGAGTCTTTCCATTTCATCCGTGTCTTCAGTTCTGTGAGAGTAAAGATTCTCAAACTAGCTATCAATTCTAAATCTCCACTGGGTCTGCAGTAATTTTGTCCTTTTCAATCTTTATTGTTTGAATTTGAGTTTTTCTTTCCCCTTTTTGATAAAATTACGAGGGGTTTATCAATATTATTTAATTTTTCAAAGAACCAGCTTTTTGATTCGTTAATTCTTTGCATTGTTTTCTTCCTCTCTATTGAATTAATGTAAGCTCTAATCTTTATAATTTCCTCCTGTCTTCGTGCTTTGGGTCTGATTCGCTCTTCCTTTTCTAGATCATCAAAGGTATAGCTTTAGAGCATTTATCTGATCCCATTTGGTTTTCTTAATCTGTGTGTTTAGAGCTATTAATTTCTCTCTAAGAACTGTTTTCATTGCATTCCATAAATTTCGATAAGTTGTCTTTGAATTTTCATTAAATTGTAGATATTGTTTAATTTCATCTGTAATCCATTGGTGGCTGAAGGGGGTGCTGTTTAATTCCCATGTGCTTATGGGATTCTTGTGGTTTCTTCTGTCATTTCCTGTTTCATTGCACTGTGGTCAGATAATATGCATAGGATAATTTCTGTTTTCTTACATATATGTAAGCATGACATATGGACTACTATATGATATATTTTAGAAAACGTCCCATGAGCAGCTGAGAAAAAAATGTGTATTCAGAACTGGCTTGTTGGAACAGTCTGTATATGTCAACGAAGTCCATTTGTTCCAAGTACTGGTTCAGTTATGTTATTTCTCTGTTACCTTTTTGTCTGCTTGGCCTGTTTTTTGAATAAGGGGGTCCTAACCTCTCCTATTAGGATTGTTGTATTGGATATTAGAGTTTTCATATCCATTAAGGTTTGTCTTATATAGGTTGGAGCTCCTGTGTTGGGTGCATACGTATTTATGAGTGTTTTCTCTTCCTCTTGAATTTTTCCCCTACCAGTATATAGTGGCCTTCTTTACCTTGTTTGATCATTCTTGGTTTGAAGTTGAGACTATCTGAGAGTAGGATTGCTACCCTTGCTTTATTTTGAGGTCCTGAGGCATGTACTATTGATTTCCATCCTTTGACTTTCAGTCTATGTATTTCTATGTAAGTTAAGTGTATCATCTTCTTCTATCCAGCATTTCGTTGGGCTTTCCATCCTAATCCGCAGTGCCAGTCTATTTCTTTTAATTGGTGAATTGAGACCATTTACATTGATGGTTATAATTGAGATGTATTGACTTATGCTTGCCATGTTATTTGCCTGCTGTTAGCTACCCCTTTATCCCCTGTGTTTAATTATCTGTCCTGTTAAGTGGGTTCTTTCCATTCTCATTTGTGGAGTTCTGGTCGTTTTGGTCCCTCTCTAAAATATCTTTTAATAGTCTGTGTGTGGTTGGCTTTGTCATCATGAAATTCTTTAGTTGTTCTTTGCCATGGAAATATTTTACTTCTCCATCAAACTGGAAGGAGAGTTTTGCAGTGTATAGCAATCTGGGTTTGAATTTGTTTTCATGAAGCACTTGAAGAACTCTGCTCCATGCTTTTCTTGACTTCATGGTTTGTAAAAAGAAATCTGCTATTATTCTCATGGGTTTTCCTTTAAATGTTATGTATTTCTTTTCTCTAGAGGCTTTTAGTATACTCTTCCTGTGCTGAATTTCTGGGATCTTAATTATCATATGTCTGGGTGTGGTTTTAATTGGGTTGATGTTATTTGGAGTTCTTTGGTTACCTAAATGTCACATTGTTTCCCCATATTTGGGAACTTTTCTGCTATTATTTCTGTAATATTCTTTTTATATCATTTCTATTGACTTTTTCTTTCTCATTGTCTTGTAGATGTTGAATAAATTTTTCTTGTATCCTAGCTGTTTTTAAGAGATCCTTTCTTACCTCTTCACTCACTGCTACAGTGTCTTCAAGTTCTGAAACTCTATCTTCACTTTCATTCAGACAGCTTTGCCAGCTTGTCACTGAGATTTTAAGTTCCTGTATCTGTTTCAGTCTGCTTCACGCAATCTACTTCTTTCTTATATTATTCATTCGAGGAGACGAAAGTTTTTCTCATCTCCTCCAATTTTTTTTTAATCAGGGTCTCCTCCAGAAGCAGTTATTAATTCTTTCAGTATGGTTATCCTTTCATTCTTTTACTTCAGAAATTACTTCTGATCTCATTTCCTCTCTACCATTTTGCAGTTGTCTCTTTATTCAGATGCTATTAATTCAGCAAGTTCTCTTTTTATTTCAGAGATTAGTTCTGATTTGATTTCCTCTCTACCTATTTGCAGTTTTTTCTTTACTTCAGATGCTACTAACTCAGAGATTTCTCTTTTTGCTTCAGAGATTAGCTCTGATCTGATTTCCTCTATACCTGTCTGCAGATGTTTCTTTACTTCAGACACTATTAATTCAGATATTTCAGCGGTATGGCTCCCATTTCTTCTGTATTAGTGTCTCCTGTATTTGTTCTGGGTGAGCTTAGGGCCTGAGATTGAATTTTGCTCTTTATCTTTGTCATTGTTTATAGCACTGTCCTCTGACCTTTGGTGAATAGCTTGGTGTAATTACACATTTATCATAATTCTTACCCAAAAGAGACCACATGGTTAAGGCAGTTTTACTTTTACATTTATAGAACTACAGTTAAGAACACTAATACTGGGTAGTGATACTTAGCAGTAATGAGTTTGCATTTTACACAGCAAGCGCAACCTTATGTCTGTGTAGTTTTGTTGATATTAAATTAGGAGTTGAGAGTTTGTATTTAATTTAGTTCACTTAAGTTCTGCCTGATTACCTCCTTTTGATGTGCATGAGAGGGATAGGTCCAGAGAAGGTGGAGGTCGATCTGGTGGGCCTCATGGAACAGGAAGTTGCTCCTGTGTGGCTCGGCGGAGCTGGAGGATGGGCTATATTGCAATTCTTACAGTAGTCCTCCTCCATGTGAAAGGGCTGGGATTTGGCATGGTTAAAGTATTTGCTCAAGTTCCTGTCACTAGTGTGTATTAGAGTCTGGATTCCAAACCAATTTCTCTGGATAAAATATATATATATTCTGGCTTCTATTTCACTTATCTGTGGCATGAAATGTGGTCTGCTAAGTTTCAAATGACATATTTTAGTTCACATAATTTTACTTAATATTAGCAATTTAATTGCATGTGCTTGTGCCCTGGGCATATATCTGACTAATAGATATGAATCAGGATTTCTCATTTGCTGTGGACTGAATGGTATCTTCCAAGTACAGTTCTTCATGTTGAAGACCCATCACTGGCTGTGACTATATAATGCCTTAAAAGAAAGAAAGATTAAATGATGTCTTTGGATAAGGCCCTAATCACAAGCAGTGGGAGGGTTGGCGTCCTCATAAAAAGAGGAAAACACATTTTTTCTCTCCTCCTCCCTCCTCTCTCTCTCTCTCTCTCTCTCTCTCCCCTACCCCCACTCCCAAGAGAATATATAACAAAAAGTGATATGAAGACATAGAAGTTTTGAAACCCAGGAAATAAGGTCTTTCCACAAACCATCTTCACTGGCATCTTGATCTGGGGCTGGTTTTGTCCCTGAAGCCACCCTGTCTGTGATATTTTCTTATGGCAGCCCAACTGATTAACCTGTCCCTACAAGGCAAAAGGAGACTTGGTGAGTTAGGAGTCCACTGCTCTGCAAAATGGAGAAACAAAAGCTGTGCCTCCCTGAGGTTGAGCTGAGGGCCATCTCAAGTGCCCTACACCCACCATCAGCACGCTTGAAGGGTGATGAAAAGGTGTAAGTTTTCTTGATCAATTTAAACCACCTTGTCTATGGCCCATATGTTGGTCACATTGTCTAAGACTGTCAGTACAAAGATAGCTGTGATTTTAACTACTTTTTGGTGGATACATTCTTGCAAGTGAGAACTGAGTCATAGAAAAAACATCTGTTAAGCTAGGAAGACTCCAACTCATAGTATATCTCCACTTGTTTGTTTGTTTGTTTGTTTGTTTGTTTCCACTTTTCTATTCCCTTTCATTAGCAACTCTGGCTGAATACTTTCTTGAGAATCTTAAAAAAAAAGAAGAACTCAACATGACATAACTTAATTCTTCTTTTTTGACACCATTCCCTTACTCTTCTTTTGACCCCTCTTCTCCTTATTTACAAGAGCGACAAGTACAGCATCCCTATGATGAATGTAATCACCTAATATATTTAGCATGTATCAATAAACTTAACTCATTTTTGAAAAACAGGATTCTGATGGATACGGGTGGCTCTGGAGAGCACACTATGGTGGAGTGCTCCTGTGCAGAGGTGCCCCCAGCTGGACTTAGGCACAGTATTAAGTCAGCACCTTAGAGTGCTTTCCCAAGTGGAGTTTTTAATGAGACTTTAGGAACATTTCACTGTAAGTACTACTGTCACAGCATCTTCCTTATTTCCTGCAGTAACAGTAAGATTGTTACATAAAGACTAAGCTGACTAACTTTGACTTTGGAATGCCAAAGAATTTTATTAACTTCTGTACATCTACATTTGAGACCCCTGATAATGACCACTTAATTGTCTCCAATGCTTAATGAAGTGTGAGAAACATTTCTCTTCTTTCACCTTTAATTTCTGAACATCTATTGTGTCAACATCCCTAATTTTGTGAACATTATTCTTTTCCCTCTTTTTCTCTGCCAACTGTAGGAGTCAAGGATAGTACAAAAACATTCGAGTTGGACAGCTGCCAACACCTCCTGCTGCTAAGATTATTCTGCCACTCGGGCTGCTTATGGAGTGCCACTGGGCCGGGAGCTATCACCCCATTTAGAAAGCACAGAAAATATTTTGTCACTATATACCCACATGGTTCTGATTATGTAAACATAGTAATCAAAGGATGCAGACCTTTGAAAAAATTTTTATTTTGCTTTTCTCCAGCAGCAACAATGAGAATTTACTTTGTATATTATCATTCTGATTCTTTATGACGGCAAATCGTATGCACTGTTCTGCTATGGATAGTTATCTTTCAAATTAATTTTTTGGCATACAGATATCTCCTCAAAATCAGCTACCACAGAGATAATGTGATTTATGGACATTTATAGAGAGGTGAATTAACATAATTTTATAAAAAGTGTCTATAAATTGGCAAAACAATATGAGATAATCCCTTTCTGGTTGGCAAGACAGCTCAGCCATCTAAGTGCCTATCTTGCTAGCATAAGGTTTCATGTTCAATCCTGGGTATCACATGCTGTGCCAGCCCAGGAACACCAGGTGTGCCATGTGGTCCACCAAAACTGGGTGTGGTGGTGCACACCTGTAACCTCAGAGCTGAGGAGGCTGAGATAGGAGGATCAGTATGAGTCCAGACTGCATAGTAAGATCCTGTGCCAAAGAAAGAAGGAATGAAGTAAAGAAAGAAAGAAAGAAAGAAAGAACTGATTGTTATGGTATATGTCTAGCTGTCCCCCCAAAGCCTCATACAATCATGGGGTGGGGACTTCTATAGATTAAGACTTGACTCATGAGTCACTGGGATTATGTGTTTTAGTACTGATGAGATTATGGTCTGAGTACTGCTGGGAATTATAGGTGTGGCCTGAGGTGGATAGGCTAAGGCAGAGAGCCTGATGTAATATATAAAGAGAAACAGAAAGACAAACTAGTGCTGTTGCTTTCTGCTCCCCTGGTTGGTCAGTTGCCTCTGCCGCGATTGTTGCTGTTCTGCCGCCATAAACCAGATGATCTCTGCTCTGTTCCACTCAGCCTTGGGCCAGCAGAGTATGGACTGAAACCTCCAGTAACTGTGAGCTAACAAACCTTTCCTTCCTTCATTTTGAGTGTCGGATATTTGTCCCAGCAACGAGTAAAAAGTAACTAAGACACTAATCAACTCAGCTTTTAGAAACATGTTGTGTATATCTGGATGTGCTACCTGCCTTTGACTCATCCACTGCATGTTAATAGAAAAAACCCAACAAATATTTGTTGATGACAAGAACCAATTTGAATGTGTTCCATACCACAAACAACCCTGTGCAGTGTGGCTATTTCCCAAGGCCCTATCTATCTGCTTTAGATAAGCAGGAGTTAGCTTTACTGAAAGGACCAGACAGAGGTCACCACAGGAGTCAGCCAGAATGCAGGAGTGGAACACTGCTGGCTCCTGGCCCTGCTACTAGGAACCACCCCACCCTATTGTTCCCAAGAGAACAAATGTGCACTTGGTAGCTGAGCAGGTGGCATGAACTGCAGTAATAAACAGCTCCTTTCCGGTAGAGGAACAGTGGTCCAGGCTTAGAGACCCATGAGCTTTCCTATGGGAAAGCCATCATGCCCCACTAAAGCTGTAACTGCAAGTACTCATCTCTAGCATTCTCTCTGGACTTGGGCTCCAATGTCATTGAAAAATCCCTCCACACCACAGCCCTCTAGAATTCATCTGAGCTCATATACAACCAGCTTCTAGGCTCAAAAGCAACATGGGGACAGTTAAGGACTATTCCAGCTCTGTGTTTGTCCTGAGGAATGACTAGGGATTTCTTCCACTTCCAAATTAATGCTTGGAGAAGAAAGCCAGCTGGGGTTCAATGGGTCTCTTTCCCTGTTTGTCTTGTGTTTACTTCCTCTGCTTCCCTAACCAACTCCATAGCTTTGGAATTCCAAGTCATTAAATAGAATTAAGGCACAGGCTCATTATTTGGAGCCAAAGGTTACAATCAACTCCCCTCCAACAATCAACCAATATCCTTTTGTTTACTGGAAATATATTGTGTCTAAATGACTTGGGGAGTTGTTTTCATAAATGCTTGTTGAATTTTCCTAATTAACCAGGAGCCTTTGGCACAAAGTGTCAAACTTCTGAGGCCTGAGACACAGGACTGGCAGCATGGCTGTCAGCAGAAACTGTCTTCTGTACAATCGGTGTGCTACCTGGCACAAAAAATATTTAGTAAATCTTGATTATGATTGCAACACAATGGTTAATTAGCAGGGCTTTTCTTTGTCCTTAGAAACTGCTTTAAAGTCTTTGACATTAATGAATGGAGGAATGAGAGTTTCCCTTCACATGCATGCAAAAAAGAGAGAGAGCACGCACGCAAGAGTTTTTCGTTGTTTTCCAAAGGATATCCCTTGTGCTGACAGAATTCCACAGCGTGAATTTGATGGTCCCAAAGCCAAAGACCCATGCCGGCCAAAGAAAACGCTGACCCTACTGGACTTCAGTAGGTCAAGGAGTTTTATGGTAAATGGAGAGGCTGCAAAGTTAATCTCTTATTTATGTTACACTGTGATAATCCTGCCTGAAAGTAGCAGCAGCCACAAAAGCCAGGAAGCAAAAAAAGAATTAACAGACAAAATTTTTAGACCATCTTGTTAATTTGACAGTTATTGGTGGAAGTTTGATGGGAGTTTCATTTGTTAGCAAAGGCCTGCCTTCAAGGTAATTAAACTCAGGTATTTTATCAGCATATATTTAAGCAGAAACAGAATTATATTTTTTCTGAACTATTAAATAATAAATTAAGAACAATGCATTTATATAATGGAATTCTCTTAAATTGGAAATTAAATGGGCACTTTAATTAGAAAGCATTCAAAGAACCTCAGAAATTGTTTAGGACTATTTTCAAAGATTTCAATTGGATTTAAAGAGTTGACAAGGTGTAATTAAAAAAAAAAATAGTCTTTCAGCTAGCAATTCCTTTTACCAACATTTTCAGTGAGGACACAGCAAAAGGAAACATTTAAGCATATTGTGAAATATGCAGGTTAGCTGAAAAAAAATCATTTCCTCAGGGGATTTAGTCATTGGAATAAGTCACCAAATGTGAGCTCTGAAATCTTTTTTCTGTAGGGCATTTAAAAACATGACACATTTCATCTCTCGAGAACAGCATCATATGTAATGGCAAATCATCACAAAATATGATTTCCAGGAGAATGTGAATTTTTCCAAAAATGACTAAGTATTTTATTTTCTCAAAAATGCTTAGATGAAGAAAAACACATTCATCAGATTCTAGCAGAGTCACTGAGTCAACAAGCAGAGTTTTATAGAGGTTTTCATTGCTTCACACAAAATAAGCATCTCCGGCATACGTGTTGTTGCTGCAGGCTCTTATAAAATGGTTAGCTTAGACCTTGGCTCTGATTCCACATGAGCATAATAGTCCATGAACTCATATTTGGAATCCCAAGCAGTTACATAACTTATTAAATCTTGCCAAGATCAGTAAGTAGTATTTCTTCTTACTGAGTGTGGTTTATGAAAAATAGAGATCATCTCTTATACCAGAAAAGGCCCCAGAAAATAAGATTAGATATTAAAATTGTCATGGGACAATATTTAGAATAATTTTATCAATGAGAATATTTTTCACTAATGAATGAAGACAGGTTTAACTCCAGTAGTGTAATACAATACTGATCTCAAAGATGCAAAGCAGTCTTCAGAGAGATTTATGTATCCTGCCACCGTTTCCCAAAAATAATAGATCATACTGACTCACAAATACATTGTGCATTTCTCTACACATATGTGCAACAAATGCATATGTGTGGCAAAGAAGATATTGTTGAAAAAAAAAAAAAAAGACATAGTTTAAAACAGTTGCCGCTGTAAGGGAAGGGAGTGTAAGGAGATCCCAGCAAAGTGGCCACGAAGAAGTGGTACCAGAAGCTTGAGGATAAACAGAACGTGGGCTGGTACACCAACTGGGGAAAAGCTTTAGTACGGATGTAGCTGCACATCTGAGTCAAAGGCTAGAAAAGAAACAAAGAAGACAGAGGTTAAATAAGGCCATTTAATTTCGCCATTCGTGTAGTGCTAATGATTTTCATGATCACAAACAAAAATGTGTAAGAGTAGAAAAGGCAGAGAGTTGACAGGTGAGAAAGAAAGTAATCGAACAATCTAAAGGTAGCTTGGTTGTTTGTAATTGGTTGCAGACTGCCACCATAAGAAGAGTAGCATTAAGAGTAAGTCCTAATAGTAAGTAAAATGGTACCCCGCTACTGCACAGCAAGGACATGCGAAGAGGCTTCGGACACACGCTCTTCTTTGTACTCACGGGGCTACTGGACTTCGCTGCACAATGATGTGTTCATGTTTCTTCTGCTGAAAAAAAGAAGTCTGGTGTGAATTTTAAGTAAAATTTATATTTTTGTGGTGAAATTTCTGTATTATTCTGTATATGGAAATAAAAGGTATTAGGTGACATTTGCTCGATTATATTGCAATAATAAATAACCCCAAAATGCCAACAGCATCTAAGAACAAATTCACTTGTTGCCTACCTTACATATGCTCTCCTTTTGCATTCTCAGTGATCTGAGTCAGAATGGTGTGGATGGGCTCACTCTGGACATGCTCCTCTCGGCGGGGAGGAGTAATGGCAGCTGCGAGCGGGTCTGAACCTTCCATTCAGATGTGGCTCAGACCATCTCACTCACATTTAATTCTCCACAACAAAGCAGCAGTCTAGAAAATGCATGCCATTCATATGATTTTTTCACAGGGAAGGCAGAGCATACAAGATACCCATACAGTGTATCACAATTGTTGGAATTTTTGGAGAATATAAAATGCATATAAAAAAGATAAAGTCCCTGTAAGCTATTTTGTTTGTTTATGAATGGAATAATATGCCAAATTTCTTTGATTCTTCCAAAGTAATAGATCACTATGCTTTTCCCCTGGATTATTTAGCATTTTTAAATGTGATGTTAAAGGCTATACATTACCCTACTGTCTGGAGATAGATAGATAGATAGATAGATAGGCAGACAAAAACATAGAAACATGGAAAGATACACACACCATCACACATCATTTCTTCAGTTTCTAGTCCATGTTTTCAGGAATGCTAATGATCTGAAACTAATGTCACGACCTTTTTAATTAGCTGCTTTAATTTATCCTTTAGAGGAATTAATGCTCTTTTAAAAATGCTTTGATTTTGGCTACATTTGAACACCTACAAAAATGAAAGTGATACTCAGAAGTGCCGATAGGATTTTCATTCCTTTGGTTTGCCTCAGTATGCAATTGTTTGGGTGACCAATTAATTACCTTCATCAGCCCTTAGAACTCTTTTTTTCAATCATACAGCAGGAGACTTATGATCTTGGATATTATCCATTTCAAAATCTTTCTGTGAGTTACACCTGAGAAGTTTTAATTTTGAGATTCAGTGATTTTCTTATAACAATTTGAACTATAAATAAATAATAATAATAATATACTTGACATGTGCTTGCCTATCCATTGTTCTTGCCTTCCTTTCTGTTTCCTAATAGAATTTTCCCACAGTTAGTGATCATGTGCCTCAGTGAACACCAGCCCCTCCCTCTGTTCCGAGAGCAGGGCTGTTCTAGGATAATCCCAGTCTTCTTGCCAATGACTGATTCAAGGGTGGACAGCGTGTGTCAACCTGCCAATAAGACAAGAAGGATGTCTGATTTCTAAGAAATGTTCCTTCCCTCCTAGGAGGGAGCCACATGCAAAGTCATTCATCTTCTTCCTGACATTTCCATGCCCAGAAATGTTACCTGCTACAGCTGCAGACAACTTCCCACACTTTAGGAAAAAAGCTCATGATGAGGTGTCAGATGCAAAGGGTGGAAAGAAACTTGATCCTTGTGGACTTGGAAACAACTTCGTCAAGCACCGTGGAAATGTGCCTAACCTCCCAAGCTAGTACATTTCCTTATTACGCTGACAGTTTAATGGGACTTCAACGAAGTTTCAGGAGACGCCATCTTAACTGATGTTAGGCAGAGATGCAAGAGTATGTTCACACCAATCAACCAAGGAGTCCAAATCTTCATTCAATTTCTAAAACTATTCCAACACTCACACACACACACACACACACACACACACACACACACACACTACATGCATGTTCTGGCTCTGACTTCAACTCAGTTGCTGAAATGTCTGCCATGCCACAAATACTGTGGCACATAACATAGAAATCTCAAAAGGAAGGGAAGTAGGCAGCATGACTGAATTTGGTCGCGTACTTTAAGCTGCATAAAATAAATGTACTTTAAGCTACATATACATAATAGCTAGCTCTATTCTTACAGAGTTATATCCTGGACGTGCCGATTATTTGCATTTGCAATAGACCATAGCCCAAGTAAAAAGAAGGTGCTGAAAACCTTAATGTGTTTCCCAGAGGGCAATTAAGTAGAGCCACACTTAAGAACCAGTCATGCAATCAGTGGATATAAAGTACAAACAATTTTCCATTATTTGTAAAGAAAAGCTATCTGATGAACTTGGATGGTGGAAAGGCATAACTAATACAAGATTAGATTTTCATCACCAGTTTGAAAGTCTTTCCTTCCAACTCTTGCATCTAGGTCTATGATGGCAAAGCTTATTGACTAGAATTGAGTTGCATGTTTTTACTCTCCATTCTCCAAATCTCATGGGGGTACAAAGGAAAATAAGCAAATAAAGTTAGCTGAAGCAGGTCTCTGTAATTTAGACAACCAAGTTATGCAGAATTAACCTCTAGGTTGGAGTTAGTGAAGCTATGCAGCATACAATGTAACAACTATATTTTTGCTTTTTATTGATGCTGTAGTAAATTATCAAACTTAGTAGTTTGGAGTAGTATGTCATTATCTTAGTGTTCCAGGGTCCAGGTGTTCTAAAGTCAGGGTGTCAGCAGGACACTGTTCCTTTTGGAAATCACTAGAAATGAATTTATTTTTCTACCTTCTCCTGCTTCTCAACCCTTCCTACAGTCCTTGGGTCAAGTTATCTGTCAATCTCATAAAATTAGCAATGTTGTATGGCATTTATCCTGCTTTTTTGTGACATCTCTGCGTATGGTCCTCTTCGTCCCTCCCTCCTAAGAGGGAGGCACATGAAAAGTCACTCATCTCCTTCTTCAACTTTCCCCCTTTTCCCCAGGTTTATGACTCTGCATGCATACTGGGGCTACCTATGTCCCCCAGGATAATCTTCCTATCTGCTGATTCACACACCTTAAGTCCATTTGCAAATTTAATTCCTATTTGTCATTTAAAGCAAGAGCTTCACAGGCTCTGATAATTCAGACATGGATATCTTTGTAGAATCTTCTACCAGTTGCAAATAATAAGTATTCGATTAACTACAATATAGTCATAGATACAATTAAGCAAAACAGGACCATCAGTAATAGACAGAATGACTTTAAACTTAACAAGAGAATAGCAGCACAAAGAGCTGGTTCTTTGAAATGAAATAAAATTAATGAAACCTCAGGCAGAGTAAGAAAGAAAATTCAAAGAAGTAAAAATTGAAAAAGAGACATCTCAAGTAACACTAAAGAAATGCAAAATATCCTCCATACTTATAAGCTGCACACAAATAAATTTGGTAACCTAGGAGAAAGGACTAACTTGTGTACTCATACACCCTACTAAAGTTGGAGTGGAGGAAGAAGATATCTGAACAGATCAACAACAAATAGGAAAATTATATTTATAACAAACAGTCCTCCACCAAGAAAAGGCCAGGACTAGAGCCTTTCACTGTGACTTCTAACAAACATTTAAGGAAGAATTGAAACTAATTAATCTCAAAGTATTCACAGAAACAAAAGAGAAATAGAGTCTGACAAACACATTCTACAAGGTCAGCATAGTAAAATCAAACAAGGACACAACTAAAACAAAAACCTACAGTGCAGATTGATATTTTTGGATGAATGTAAATGATGTAAAAAATCTCAACAAAATACTATCAATCCAAATCTAGCAGCAAATTATTCATCGTGATCAGGTAGGATTTCTATCAGCAATGTCTGAATGGTTTTATGTACCAAAATCAATATATATACGGATTCAGTTGTTAAAAATCAAACTTAATTATTTTATAATAGCAGAAAATCTAATCTCAGAGTAATGAGGAATTTCTTAAAGTCCTAAAAGCTGTTATTACAAAAGTAGTAACTGATGATTACTATTATATTAAAAATTTTCATTCATCAAAAGACATCATCAAGAGCCAGTGAGATAGCTCAGCAGATGAAAACACCTGCTTAGCCAAGCTTAGGCAAGTGCTAGAGCCGTGGTTAGATCCCCAGCACAACATGCAGCTCCAGCCCTGTCCCCAGCATGGGCTAAGCCAGCTGCAGAATCCCGTCATCGGGGTGCATGCCTCTAATCCCAGCCCCGGGAAGCTGAAAGCAGGAGGATCACCAAGAGTCCGAGCTGTCCAGTGAGACCCTGAAACAGCCAAATATATACAAAAAAGGATAACATCAATAAATTTAAAAAGCAAGCCTCTACTAAAATAATATGTTTACATATAAACAAAAAAGTATGCAGCATATGCAATGGATTCATAAAAGGCATTAAAGTATAAGTAATACTACAGAGAAATGCAAAAATAAGTCTACAAGCATTTCTCAAAAATAGAAAATTAGATCAGCAAATAAATTATGAAAAAGTATTGGATCTTATCAGTAATCACAGTTATACAAATTTGAGTATGAGATTTCATTTTATTTTCCTAGGACAAAGTCAAGAAATTTAATAACAGTAACTACTATACTATTATGTCTAAGCAGTATGTTTAGGAAAAAGTAATTGACATTTCTAACTAAAATTGGAGATATTAATAGACTACAGCAGCTAAATAGAATTCAGTAATTCTCTTAGGTACTATCTTTAAAAAATTATATACAAGTATGTTAGAAATATGAAGAGATTTACAGCGCCACTTCACACCATCGAAAGTTGGAGCATCCCAAATATTCATCAGCAGGTGAGTGGGTAATTTAATTAGAGTGTGTGCGTATCAAACTACTGTAATCCAGGAACCCAAAATAAAGATGATTCAAGTGCATAATGTTGAAAGAAGCAAATAAAATCTCAGAAAGTTGAATACCATTCTTAAAGATAAAGAAATAAACACTACAAGACTAAGGGCTGTACACATATTAATAAAACCTATAAAAGATGGAAATCCTAATTTCAAAACAGTAGTTATAGCTAGAAGATGAGGCAGCAGGACAGGCTGGAAAAGGAGTACAGGTGTGTTGAGTACATAGTTGTTCATTGTATTGATAGGCCTGGTGAATTGATTCTGTACTGCATATATTCTTTGAATAACCAATACTGCATACAAAGGTGAAAAGAAAAAAATTAAAGGACAATACTGCTAAGAGCTAGCTATTTAAATGGATCAAAAAGATAATGTAAAACTGAAAGACTCAAAATAACATTGAATTTTACTTTTCTCTTTTCAAATATCTTTTGTATGACAATGAAACTGAACCAGTTGTCATGATTTATTTATAGTATAACCCAGAATTCAAAAGATTAAATGTTTTATTTATTTATATTTTTTATGTATTGAGTATAAGGTCTGCAGGGTAACACTGCACATATCAGACACATAGTGATCATCGTGTTTTCAGCCTCTCAAGTGCTAAGTTTACAGGTGTGCTCCACCACACGCAGTCCCAATCACCCTCTCAGTGCACCCCAGAGACAGGGCTGGCACAGCATACCGCGAATCAAACCCTGATTCCTGTGTCTGTGTAAGCAGGTGCTGTAGTCCACCAAGCTATCTGGCCAGCCCTCAAAAGATTAAGTGTTTTAAAGTTAAGTGTATCTCATAGCACTGACCATTTTTCTTTATTATGTACTGTATATCATATACGTATATACATAAAAATAGAATTTCTATGAAGAAAATATAGATAAACATAGAGTTCCTACAAATAAAAAATTAGTAGTATATATATCAAGATGCACACACGCATGCATGTAAACACACACACAAACTTGCATTATAAAACATATTTACAAATGTTCTAGAAAATCACTTCTTAAAATAATATGATGAAAAAATATTTAAATGTGTATTTTTCAGGGCTGGAAGCATAGCTCAGTAGAATAAACACCTGCCTGGTAAGTGCAAGGACCTGAGTTCAATCCTCAGTTCCATAATAAATAAGTAAGAAGTAAATAAATAAATCAATGTGTATTTTTCAAGGTGGTTTTAGCTTTTGACCATTTGAAGGTTTGAGGTTTGCTCAAGCAATTGAGCCTGAGTTGAATCTATAGCTGTTGAATTAATGTCTTACTAATGGAACAGTGCACTGGAACACATATCAAATCTCTTTCATCAGAAAATTGGATTTCCAGGGTTTGGAAGTTAATTTTCCTTTCCATAGCTATTCATATGTCATTAAGTGTCTTTCTTGTTCTTACTTTTTACATAACACACTCCCCCTATTTCTCATATATGTATAAAGTGATCCAGATCTTGAGGAAAATTTGTATTTTGCAGTTTTTAAAATTTAATTTAATTTTACCTTTGGAGAAAGAGCAAAACTCACTATCAGTTATCTGATCTCCTGTATGTTGTGCTTGCATTGAAAAAGATTTTGCCTTTTTAGCTTTATTGAGGTACAATTGAAAGATGAGAATGTATATATTTTAAATGTTTAACATGATCTTCACTATCCATAAACAATGAGAAGTGATAATCTATATAAAATTAATTAACACATCCATTATCTCATTAACCATTTTGTGTGTGCATCTAAGCAAGGTAATCATCTATTAACATGGAAAATTTCAGAAATACAATACAGTATTGCTATTTATAGTTACCAGGTTGTATATTAAATCCTTAGCATTTATTTACTTTACAAATGAAATCTTCTGTACCTTTTTCACTTTGCCAATACTTCCTGAAGTATCTAGAGTCATCATAGAATCCTTAAAATGTTACCTCCAAGACCTTTCAATAGCAATCACTTGTTCTGGATGTTTAAAGATATTCAACTTGTAAGTGTTGTGATAAAATACATTACTGGGAACCATACAATTTAAATTACCAACATTTATGCTTGGCCTTGATCACTTAGTAACCAACCCAGAGATTTGTGCCTGTCTTAGTTACTTTTTTCATTGTTGAGACAAAATATCTAACACCCACAAGTAAAAGAATGACACATTTATTTTGTCTCAGTTTGTGGAGGTTTAAGTCCATAGCTGGCTGGCTCCAAGACAGGGCGGCAGATCAGAGAAATATGGCAGAGAAGAACAAGCTCATAATACATCCAAAGAAAGCAGAGAGATCCTAAGGAGGAGACCTATCCTTCCAGGCCATGTCACTATTGCCCTGCCTATGATATTTAAGGCAAACTCTCACCTGTGAATCCCTGTAAAGACGAAAAGAAAGCTAAGTGCTTCTGACATACAAAAGTGTATGGTAAACATTCCCATTCCAAAAGGGAAAAAAAAATCAGATAGACAGAAAAAGACCAAAACAAGACCTAAATCCATCAAGACAAACATTAAGCCACATTGTACCATGTCCATCATGGGGAGCAATCTATGGCTAAATACAAAGTCCAAGGAGCTACATGTCCCTGCCCCTATTGCACTGCCACTAGTTATCACACTCATGGCCTCTCTGTTGAACTAATTTTCTCATGCCTTGCAGCTTTCCTCTGAAGTATCATGCTGCTAGCTTTTCCAACCCTTTGGGGTCTCCACTGCATTTTGGACAGCCTCACTGTCTTTCCTCACAGGAAAACTCGGCCTGATTCCTCAAGCCTTTTTCTGAAATCTATCTGGAAGTCTTCCTGACCCCATGATGCATGCATTTTGCTTGTAGGAGAAACCAGCACCAGATGGATGACACTAAGATCTCATCCTGGTTGATACATTGTGTCAACTCGAGTTTAGAAGGTTAGCTAAGTAACTCAGCAGGGGGCCAGGGTATTTATGTTGTGAACATCATGAACCTGTGTAAGAGGAGGGCATGGAGATTATGTAGTATGAAGAACCCAACCTACAGCAGACAGCCTGCATACAATAAAAAACAGAAAAAGAGGCTTTCTCCCCACACTCCTTGTGCTCTTGTTCCTTTTGCTGCCTTCTGCTGCCTTGAAACGTTGCCCTTGTACAATGTGACACTCTGCCTTGGAGCTAATTGATTATAGACTGAAATCACCACAAACTGTGAGCTAAGTAAACTTCTCCTTCCTTTATTTTAGGCATGAGGTTGCTCATCTCAGCAATAAGAGAAAAATAGCCAAGACAGGTCAGCTACCAACTGGAGCAATTGTTGAGTCCTTGTACACCTTCCTGGTGGTTAAAGAGACCTCTAATTGCCTGGTGAACAGAATCCTAGTGAATCACTTTCTATTCCTGGACTGCTACCATTCTGGAGAGTCATGCCTTAGGGATTTCTTGTCAGAGCAAAGCCTTTCACCATTATAATTTTGAGTCTGCAAAGGGTAAAGACTTGCTGATTGTACACATTAACTTAAGGAATTTTTCCTATTGACCTGTTCCAAAGTATGTGGCTTCTTTTTAATGCTAATCTTTTCAGCAAGCAAGATGTCACTGGCCCTGAATTTATCAAATCTTTTTTTCTGATCAAACTTAGTACTTTTTAAATAATTCTGTTGAGCTGTTTGCTCTTCATTAAGAAATAAGAGATGAGTGAAAGACATCAGGAGTACCCAAGTCAAAACTTGAATATTAATCTACCTTGAAATTTTCTCCATCAGATTAGTCTATTGCCCTTAATCTCAGCCCCCTAAAAGGTATCCAGACATGAGAAAAGTGGAGACAAGTTTTCTGCAAAAGTACACACACATCACTTGGAGTTTATTTGTCAAAAGAGATCTTCCCAACTGAAAGCTCTTGAACTAGATCTTTCCTGGCTACAGTCAACTTTCTGATCTTCTAATCTCCACCCAGAATTTTCTATCAAGCTTAGTTTCCAGTATTCTAGGATTGTATCTCTAGCCAGCGTCTTTAAACTTTTCCAAACTCTTCCCATGATCCAGTTTCAAAGGCTTCTGAATCACAGCTCTGGTAGTGTCATAGAGACAACTCACTGCTTATCCTAAAATCTTTACAGTAGTACTCTAGTTCACAAACTTATTTCATCCCATGATTCTGGTCATGAACCAGAATATATGAAAATCCAATCAAATTCAATGATTAGGTTCCATATTGATCTTATGAGGAAATTTGATTCGGGTACAATTTGGTTTGTGAATAGAATCATGGAAATAATTATGTTTGGGAACAAAGATACCACTGTACTTTTTAGTTGATAGGACAAAATATCCAATATCCAAAGCTAGTAGAGGAGGGATTTTTTTGGCTCATACTTTTTAAAGATTTCAGCTGCCTCCAAAAGACAGAGTGGCAAAGCACAGGACAGAAGGACAAAGCAGAGGAAAACTCAGTTCATGAAATGGCAGTGGGAAGCAGAGAGAGATGGGGATATGTGATATCCTTCTGAACCACACCTTCAGTGACCCCACTATAAGCACATGAAGCTTTAGGGGGGACATCTAAATGTAAACCGTAATGTGGCTTCTGACTACACACAGGCACAAAGGAGTGGTGTCAGACAAAAAAGACATCAGGGGGCCTGGGAGATTGCTCACTGAAGTAAATCCTCACCTGGCAAATGCAAGGTCCTGAGTTTGATCCTTGATACCACCAAAAAAATAAAAGACAGCCTAGAGGGAAGAAACCAAGGTCAAGTTTTACCTATCTTACAGTTTTGTGAAAGTTCTCAAAGTTTTTTATTCCAAAATAAGTTGGTATGGCTCCTCTTATAACTAAACAGTTTATTCCAAACTATTTGAGTTAGTTTTGTAGATTAGGCCAAAAATATAATGTTTCTGAAAGAAATTTGAGGAATTTCATAGAAAGGTCTTAGAAATATTAAAGAGGAGAGTGTTCAAATCAGAAAATTTCATAATAGCATCCTAATGAGAGCTTTCAAAATCAATTAACTGCTTCTGAATGTAAGGAGAAAATTCCTTTACTGTCTTATCTGAGGACCTGTTGTGCAGAAAGTAGTAAAACTTTTACAGGACACATTGATCCAAAATGTTATCTCTAGAGGAATAAAAAATAATTGCAATGGTAAGAAAACTAAGTTATAAATTCAAATATTAAGTGCATTTGCTTTTTAAAAAGTACATTGGTACTTAATCTTTTCATTTTCATCCCCTAGGTGAATTCTTAAAACTATTTCACTACATTAAATAATTGTGATTAGATTGTTTCTTCTTTTGTGTTTTTATCTCTAGTTAAAGTCGAATTATAATTTTAAATAACCAAACTACTGCTTTAAAAACAAAACAAGAACTTGCTAGATATAAAGCTGACTTCAACCTGGTGGACTCAGGGAAAAGAAGGTATAGCTAAAGGATTGTGCATAAAATGTCCCTACTGTGCATTTTGTTTTGATTTAATGAGGGAAGTCATGAATCAGGATGCTGGGAACTTGCTTTAACAAGCCAAAGCTGAGAAGCCTCTGAGTCAAATCAACCACATGACACAGGAACTAGGGTTTCCCAGCATGAGGCCTTAAAATACAGGACATGCACATGAATCAGAGATGGATATATTGTATTCTGAAAAATTGGAAGCAGAAAAGGAAAAGATTGTAATATGATGCAAAATTGCCATGGTGCTTTATTCATTCATTCATTGATTCACTAGACACCTCTAACAGATTCCAATGCATATGTATGTCCCCTGACTTTTCGCTCTAATCTAGTACATATGAAAGCCAGATACACGGAGAAAGTATAACAAACTGTTGGTGAATCTCGCTTGACTTGTAAATGAATCTTGTGTTCATATCATCATGTGGTACATATTGTCTTGAGATATATTACAGAAACAAGCCTCCAAGGTTGAAAAGTAAAGCTGGGTTGGAACCGTGACTCAGTAATAGAGGGCTTGTCTACCATGAGTACAGCTCTGATTTCAGAGCCTATGCTCTGCCAAAAAGTAGATGAAGTGTAAAATCATCACAAATACATGCTATGGATTTCACAAAGAATAATGTTACTTGAAACACACACACACAAACCAGATATCTAGAGATTAAATAAGAGAGAGAGAAAGAGAGAGAGAGAGAGAGAGAGAGAGAGAGAGAGAGAGAGAGAAGTGCTTGTTCTCCTCATGGCAGCCAAATGAGAAGTCCAGCCGCAGTCTGTTGTTTGATGAGATCACTGGAATTAGGAATGAAGTAGAGGACAGTGGTGCACACCTTGGTTCTGAGGACTGAGAGATGTCACTCGATATCTTTCAGGCTTCCTGGACTCTCTCTGCCTTTATTTCTGACCATAGACCAATAAAGTAGTGGAAGCCAGCCACAGAAAGATGGCCTATACTTTCTCCGAAAAACAGAAAGTGTTTCTCATCCACTGTCCATTCTTCTCATTGATTTGTAATCAGTTGATGATATAATTCACAACTTTAAAATATACACTTACAGTGAACCCCTGTAGCCTATGACTGTATCCGCTGTTATTCAGATGGCTAAGGTAGGAGATTTGCAGTTTGAGGCCAGCCTGGGAAACTCAGTGATGCTCTATCTCAAAAATGAAATAAGGTCTGACGATGTAACTGAGTAGTAGAGCATTTGCCTGCATGAGCAAGGACCTAAATTCAATCTCCACTATCCCCGTCCCCACACAAAATATGTGAATTATCATTATACTTCCAGAGCCTAACATCCAAAAGGATCAAGAATTAAATACTAGTAATACTGTGGTGAGCAACATTATCACAGCACATAATGTCACAAAAATTATCCTTCAGTGTTCAGTGCCACTCACCAAATGCTTAATAATTGTGTGCTGTATGCTATTTGAAAGCTGTATAAAAAGTATAGCATTGTTTCCTCCAGGAGTTAACTTTGCAAAAACATAATCATGGAATTTTAAGCTATAGGGTAAAATACAATTAGCTGTAAAACTCAGTGCAATCTTGTACCTGCACTGATACTTAGGTAACAATTGGTCTGTCCTCAATAAACATCATTTCTTCTTCTCAGCATGACTTCCTGTCTTTTGCCAGGAAGGTGGTGTCTTCCTCTGCCATCTGTCCTTGGAGTGCATGGGGCAAAGAGGCAGGGATGCTGGAACTTGAGAAGACAAAGAAAAAAAAATCACACTACAGTAGACAACTGCAAGAGAACCAAAGTTCCACCTACAAACCTGAAGTGATTCAACAGACATTCAACTAATGAAGAAGTGAAATGAGGGTTTTAGCTGAGAACATCAACCAAGAAGATATAGTGAATAAATTTAGAAGGATAAAATGACATTAAGCACCAATTTGAGGACGTTCACACTTCTTCTACATGTACTTTACTATCTCATTCTTCCTCAAACATTTCTTCTAAACAAAAAAAAAAAAAAATAGGATGTGTTTTCTTCAGCTTTTCACTTACTTACTCTCATTTATTCTCCTCTTTCTGCTTTTTGTACAACCATTTCCCTGGGTGGGACTTGCTTATATACACCTGTGCCTGCTCTACAATTTGTGTAAATTTTATTAATGTATAAATTATTTTAAGGTATCATTAAGAGACAATGAAACCGTTATTTTACCTACTGCTGCACAATTCTTTTGGATCTGCCGATAAAGGCTATTCTTTATCAGTGACAGTCTAGACTACTTGGATCATTTTGCCCTCTGATTCAAATGAGTTTTTTTTTTTTCACCTTATTCAGCTGCCAGTTGATTTCATTACCCATGAAGACAACACTTTCCCTACAAGCAGCATGGCTTGGAGGTGGAAGAGAAGTAACTCATTTATATGGTAGCAATTATAACTGCACAGTAACAAACCTGTCAGAAATAAGCCCCGATTCTGCTCCTACTTTCCCAGCCTTCCTATATGTGGGACCCACATACATCAGGATTTCACATCCCTCTGTCATTTCAGTCCAAGCAGGTTGTATACTGCTAATTACTGAGATCTTGGAATCCTGGTCCTTCACACTTTGGTCATTAGGCAGTCTCATCATAATGTGAGAAATCCAAAGGGTGAAGATGACTGTCACACCTCCACACAGCTGTGCTGTCCACACAGCCACCTGGGCCATTTAAAGTCTTTCCTTCTTCATGCTTACTTGGAGTTTTGCTTACTTCCTATTATTCATTCATATGCTCCATTTTTTCCAACATGATCAAAACAACAATTGTATTTTCCAAGATAAAAATTAAATAGAAAAATAACCTATAAAACATATCATAAAAGAATACAAGTTTATAAACTCAAACTTGTTGATAGTATCCAAAAGATAGTGCACAATATTTCTCATTAATTTGCTTTATACTAGCAATTAGTTACCTCCCTGAGCTAACCATCCTGCACTGTTTTCTAGGTTTCTCTGAGCTCCTGCAATACAATTACTAATTACTGTTATTGTTGCTATATGTATCATCAAACGCTGTGTGCTGGACAGAGCACACAAATTCTTGAACGAAGCATAGCCTGTATAATAAGAAATTAATTTATTTTTCACTGGTAAATGTTTGGACCATGTCACATATTCTTTTAAATGTAGCTTGCTGATTTTTAGCAAGAAATAAATCACAGAAAAATCTAACATTGGCCTTGAAAAAAAAAAAGGAAAAATAATATTTTGAGACAAAACAAAATAAAAACTGCTTTATCTTCCAAAGCCAGAAGTGTAGAGCTAGCAGCACAGTGGCTGACCTGATTTCAGTATACTCTCCGTTCTGAGGACATCGACAGGAAATGGTCGGCCTGGCGATACAATGAAAGGAAGCCCAGCCGTGACGGTTTCACTGATAACATGTGATTTGAAGTCATTCACTTTCTTAGGCCAAAGTGTATAATAATCCAAAGGCTCCATTAAGATCTTGTCATAAAAGCACACCGGAGAGATGGTGTTTGACCCAAGAGGCAGGACAGAACATTTTCTTACCAGTAGGTGGGTTGGAATAGCTGGCATCATTATGAAGATATTGTTTCACAAGGCTGTTACTTTATTATGTAGTTGGTCCCACACATTTAGACATTATTAAAAATGTGACTGAATTTTTTTTTTTTTGTCTTTTTGAGACAGGGTCTCGCTATGCAGTTGAGGCTGGTCCTGAGCTCACTTTTGTAGCCCAGGCTGGTCTCGAAATCACATCAATCCTCCTGCCTCAGCCTCCCGAGTGCTGGGATTATAGGCATAAGCCACCACGCCCGGCGTGACTGAATTTTTAAAGCCAGTTTTTAAAGTAAAAGTAAAGTATAAATATCCTAATAATAGAACATTAGGATTAGAGATGTAGCTAGTGACAGAGCATTCGCCTGACGTGAGCAAGATCCTGAAACTGACCCACAGAGTTGTAGTAGCAGTAGTGATAGTAATAATAATAATGTGTCATGGTGGTACCCGCCTATAATTCCAGCACTCAAAGCAGAGGCAGGAGGATCCCCATGAAAGCCAGCCTGGGCTACATAGTGAGTTCAGTGTCAGCCTGAACTATGCAGCAAGAGCTAGTTCCAAAACCCCAAAGTACTAATGCTCATCGTGATAATAACAAACATTGTAAATCCTAAAACAGTGTTATTCTCTCCCAACTCCTATGACTTCTCTCTATGTATCACCTTTTCTTCTCTTTTTCTTGGAAAATAAGCTAATTTTAGCAGATAAAATTAGCACAAGTCAGTACTTGGCTTCCATCCATCACTTTGGTTAGAACTCTATGATATGATCCCTCTGTTTATCTGTTGACAAGTAAAGCTCTCCTGGGGTCAATCATTGGACTTTTCATACCATCTTAGGCTACAGAGAACTAGTTATGAAGTCCTCTATGTTAAGTATGCAACACTGCTGAATATAACACGTGTTTGTGTGTGTGTGTGTGTGTGCAGATTTCATTTTCTATCCTTTTTTTCATAATATTTCCAATACCTTCCTTATCATCAGGTTGCAATATGAAATGCAATATGAAAGATGAAGAGCTTTAATTCTCAGATATAGTGCGCTTGGCATAGGTTTCCCTCCACAGGTCAGTTAATGAACACAGGGTGCATCCGTTTCAGTGAGAAAGAAAGATCGAGTCAAGCAATCAGGTAAATAAATGTGAAATCACATTTACAGGTGGCAAGGAGAGCTGAAGGGGACCGTGCCCTCCATGAGCATACCACAAGGAGATCTGACTGAGGGGGCAAGGTCATTTCCTTGAGGAAGTGGTCTTGGAGCTGAGATCTGAGCAGTGAGTAAACCTGACCAGGCAGAGAGGATCCAGGAAAGAGACCTCAGGAGCTGGATATTGATCTTTACTTTTGTTTCATGAAGAAACTGTGGAGAAAGGTGGTGCATGTTAGAGGTCCCTGGGTTTAATCTCATTAATTACTATTATTAATATTAATTATTGTTATTATAAATATAAATAAAAGAAATTACAGTTAAAAGAAAACTTTCACTGTGACCCCGGGGACACTTTGCACGCAGACCACCTTTCTGGCCTTTCTTTCTGAGCATCATTTATGAGCCCAGCACTGTCTCACCCGCTATTTTTCTAGGCCCATCTGTTTTCAGGCCTACAGTATACCCCAGGCTCTGGGGGGCAGGCACTGTACTCTTAAAATACAACATATAAAGCACATAGTGATAGACATTTCTGTAGAACTAAAACACCAACTGGTTAAAGAAAGAAAATATTTGCACTACACTAAGAATATTTTTGACAAAGAACTCTAACAACTAAAACAGGCAAAGAACAAAAGCAGACTATTAACTGCAGAGGAAACATACATGACAAAACCTTTTTTTTTTTTAATTTAGTACAGGGTCTACAGGGTCTCACTACTAGATCAGACTCATAGTGATCCTCCTATTTTTAGCCTCACAAGATCTGGGATTCCAAGCACATGCCACCAGGCTCAGTCTCAATTGCCCTTTCAGTATGGTCTGAGGGCAGGGCCGGCACGGCATGCTGGAGATTGAACTCCTCCTGCTGCCCTCTGCTTAAGCAGGCACTTTAGTCTGCTGAGCTATCAGGCCAGTCCTGACAAAAACATTTTAAAGATAAAAAATAAAGCCTAAAGATTCCTTCAGCCTAATTTATTGGCAAAGATGACAAAGATCTGGATGTGTCTATAAGGCAACAGCCATTCGTGTATATTACAGGTGAAAGCCTGCTCCAGGAGACAGTCAGCTTGCGCCATCCACCCGGAGCCTTCCCTCACGAAATTTGTATCACGTAACAATTGGGCTGGGGAGGTAGCTCTATAGTAGAGCATTCGCCTTATATGCACAAAGTACTTGGTTCAATCTCCAACCTTGAAAAAAAAAATCAAAACAAGTACATAAATATCAGGCTGTAGAGTTGTAAGGTACAACCTGTCTAAATATCTAACAACAAGCCGGGCATGGTGGTGCACACCTATGATCCCAGCACTTGGGAGGCTGAAGGCAGGAGGATCAGTGTGAGTTCGAGACCAGCCTGGGCTATAAAAGTGGGCTCCTGCCCAGCGTGAACTGCATAGTGAGACCGTATCTCAAAAAGACAAAAATAAATAAATCAATTTCTAACAACAGAATAATGATTAAAAGTTGTCATATCTTAATCCCATTAAATGTATTGTGAAGTGGGATCAATGTAAAAAGAAGTAAGATAAATGTGTATTTATTTACAGAGACAGAAACTCATGATAGCGTGGTAAGGGACAAGCAAAATAGTAGGAAGCAACATGACAATGTTATTTCATTCGTTTTGTACACACACGGCATATGAGTATCCTTACACTAAAAATAACTTTATCTTTATGGTAGATACTCAGAGTACAAGACGTTGGCATGGAAGGAGGCCCATCCCATATCAGCACAAACCTTTCCTCTCAAGGAACTAAGAGAAGCTAGCTGCATAACTATGTGAACTTCCTTGTGTATGCATACATTTTTTTTTTCCTTTTTCTCTTCCTTCCTTTACTTTCCTCCGTTACTTTCGCTTTTCTTTTAAACTTCTTAAAGTCTGAGGAACAGCTTTGAGGTTAACAATGTACTATGTATTACTGTTACTCTCCTATTAGCCTGATTTGAAATTCTGATTTATTTTTTCAAATTTTATTCTCTTTTACTTAAAACAAAAAAGAGAAACATGATGGGGAAAAAGGAAAAGAAGAAGAATATCTTGTACCATCTTATATGACAACATAGCAATACAGCCAGTTTCTCTTAGTTCATTGAAAAGAAAGGTCTGTGATAATATTGTTTGGACAGTATTTCATGCCTGCATCCTGTACTCCAAGCAACTACTATGTAGACAATACACAATGTACTAATGACTGTTACCGTTCTACTAGCCTGTTTTGAAACTCTATTTCATTGTTATTTTCTACTTCTACTTCCCTTTAAAATAAAGAATTAACTTGAAAAAAATATAGCAAGAGTTTTAACACATAATGGTATAACTACGCAAAACTCATTTTTCCCTAAGTTTCTACTTTTTCATAGAAATTTCCTTATAATTAATAAGTATTCTTTTTATAACACCTTCTCTTGAAGAAAAATTGAGAAAAAATTTGAGAAGAAATATTATACATTGCATTACCATACAAAGATAACTGCATTAAGAGCATGAAATGTTCCCCCTTCAGCCCGCTTTTAAGTGTCACTGTTTTTTTTTTTTTTTAAACAATTTTAATCATATTTAATTGGGCTTCTGGAACTCATACTAGACTTTGCCTGAGGGACAAGTTTTTAATGGAAGATTTTCTCATATCCAGTTACAGGATATTTCCATAGTAGAGGAAAACAGGTTATAATTAGGTGGACCAAACTTTAGCCTCATGCGCATGCTTACAAAAGGGAACCGCCTCTTCCCATTCTTGAAGTGTTCAGTTCAGACAGGTGGGATTTTTCTAAACTGGTGCTGCTCCTTAACTATTTGGGCTCGACTAGGGTAACCATCGCAAGGCAGTACTGCCGAAGTCCAGATAATATAGAGAACAGTTAGTATTAGGAACAGAGTCCTTAGGACTCTGACTAAAGAATCGCTGAAACCCTCCCCAAGACTGGCGCCCCCGTCTTCTGTTGAAGTCATAGTTCTGCCCTTCTCTTCTCTAGCCATACCCCAATCCCCGTGCGCCGCCCCTGCCAGCTCAGGCCTGCTCTCAGCAGTACTTTTAGCTGGGAATTTATCTGTGTATCATCCCACCGGCCTGCAAAACAGCTCTGTGGTCCAATCACCTTGCAAGAGTTCCTTCCACCTCCAAACACGAGGAAATTTTGAGGAAATTCAAAATCTAAATCACAGTTGATTAAATTTTTGGGGCTTAATTTGCTCTTTAGTAAAATTTGAAAAACAAAGGCAACTCTCCACAAGTTTTTGAAGAATTAAATGAGTTAATATAGGTAAAAACAATTGCAGTGATGGTTAGGACAATATATAAATGGCCAATGATATTAGCTTATATTATTGTCCAGGGATTGTACTCAAGGGAAAATGGTTGAAGGGGGTGGATATGTCTACTTTTAACAGTACAGTTCTTTGCATGCTATAAGATATCCTCTGTGTCTTATCTTACACATCTATACCAAGACACTACAAAGTAAATGTGGCTTTCTTTTATTTTGAGGATTATGAAACCAGGCTTCCTAACATTTTTTTTAATTTCTGTATTTGGTACAAGGTCTCACAATACAGATTGGACTCAGAATGATTCTCCTATTTTCAGCCTCCCCAGCAGTGGGATTACAAGTCTGCACCACCATACCTTGTCTCAGTGGCCAGATCAGTGCATCCGGGGATGGGATCAGCACGGCATGTCATGCTGAAGATTGAATCCCAGTCCCTGCGCTTGGCTAAGCAGGTGCTTAGTCCACTGATCTATCTCACTGGACCTCTTTTTAGAATTAAGTAACTTCCTTTTTGATTTGGATTAAGTAACTTCCTAAAGTCATACCTGGTTAATAGGACATAGGACTTGGATAATCAAGAGGGCATCCAACATCTGCAGAGCGTTTGGCATGGGCTGGGCACAATGCTAAGAACTGCAGCCAACCTGCCCACACATAGGGTGTGTGTTCTCTAGATGGAGAGACAGGAAATAGTTTCGAGAGTGGCACATGCAAAGCTGCTCACTCCTAGCTCCAACCTGCACTGCTAAAATCGGCTGTGCCATGGTGTGGCAGGAGCTCTGCATCCCGCTGGGCCCTGGACTGCCTGAGCAGAGCCAGCTCAGTGTTGGCAGTGGCAGCGAACTGGAGATGTCAGTTAGAGTCAGTGCCCTTCACCAGCCTGCAGCCAACTGGGACACTTGCGGGTGAAGCCCAAGTGAGGTGATGGGCAACCCTGCAGAGCTTTCAGGGGTAACCAACAGCCCCAGAACACACAGGGGGTGCAGTCACTGCTCCTGGCTGGGCAGGTCCTCTCTGGGGCATTATCCAAGGGCCAGCCTGCTCACTGGGACAGAACATAAGCTCCTGCTTGGCCCTCACCCCAGCACCACACACTCTCGAATTTCTGGGAGCCATGAACCCCTAAGGGAGAAGATGAGAACAGTCTAATGGAATCTCCCACCACCACTTCAGGGAGATGAGAACCCTACAGACAGGGAAGAAACTCACACTTTCTGGTTGTGCTTTCCGCGCACCTCCTTGTCTAAACACTCCAGAGCATCTTCCTCACCCTGTCAGCAGCAGCCGCTTGCCACAGCAGCAGATGAACCTAGCTGTCCGTTGGGCCCCCCCAAGCCAGTCAGACCAAGCTTCCCCTTAGGAAGGGGAGGTGGACATGGCTCCTCCACTGATGTTTCAACTCCAACTTTTCCTGTTCCCTCAGCCTGGAGAGTTGACGCTCCTTCACATGGTGAGTCTGTGCTATCTGATAGTTCTTTCCTAAACTTTTCTTACCTGAATAGTTATTCACTTTGACACCAATGTGTCTCAGTAACTAAACATAGTTACCTAGTTGTTGTCTGGTGTTAAACAACTTTACATTTAAATTTACTTCCATAAGGATTATATATTAGTCCCCTCCCTCAAGTATTTAGAATATTTATTTATTTATTTATTTATTTATTTATTTATTTATTTATGTGGTACAGGGTCTCTCTACACATTGGGACCTGTAGTGAATCTCCTGTGTCAGCCTCTCCAGCACTGGAGTTACAGGCATGTGCCATAATTCCTGACTCCTGGTTTTGGTGACCAGCTCAGCACGAGGCCAGCACAACATGCAGTATCAGGTTTTGAACCCAGGTCCTTGAGCTTATTAGGCAGGTGCTTAGACTCCCAACCTATCTCCCAGGCCCTAGAATTTTTTTTAAAGACAGAGTCCTGCAGCTGGCGAGATGGCTCAGCGGTCTAAAATGCCTGCTTAAGAAAGCTTAGGCAACCACAGGGACAGCGATTTGATCCCCAGCACCACATGCTGCACCAGCCCCACCCCCAAGGTAGGCTGAGCTGGCCATTATAAATAAATAAATAAATAAATAAATAAATAAATAAATAAATAAATACAGAGTCCCAGTATTGAAATGATCAGTTTAAAGAATCTCTCTGTATATTTACATGTCATTGCACATAACTACAATGCATGTATAGTGCTTTCAAGACCATTTTATCACTTTTATTTTCCAAATAACAAAAGGCACTGCTATGTCATATTTCCTAACTGCTCATTTCCTGATACAGTTATGTATTAAATTTTATGTGGATTTTATTTCATTTGCTTGCACAGCATTGCTAGCATGGTTTAGGATATTTGCATTTACTTGCAGCCCGAATTTTCAGATTTTAGGAGTGTTATTTTCATTTCCTCTCTGTTCCTCTATGTTGGATGTCACTAGTCTAGTGAACCACACATTTACAGTTAGGCTCAGGATTAGCATAAGACTCTGGAAGATGCCCTGATTTCTTCCCTCAGAACTGCAGGGAGGCTTTTCGGCCGGAACCGCCATCTTCCAGGAATTTGTCAAAATGACTAACACAAAGGGCAAGAGGAAGGGAACCCGTTATATGTTCTCCAGGCCCTTTAGAAAACATGGGGTGGTTCCTTTGGCCACATACATGAGAATCTACAAAAAGGGTGACATTGTAGACATCAAGGGAATGGGTACTGTGCAAAAAGGGATGCTTCACAAATGTTACCATGGCAAAACAGGAAGAGTCTACAATGTTACCCAGCACGCTGTTGGCATTGTTGTAAACAAGCAAGTTAAGGGCAAGATACTTGCCAAGAGGATTAATGTACGTACTGAGCATATTAAATATTCAAAAAGTCGTGATAGCTTCCTGAAACTTGTCAAGGAAAATGATCAGAAAAAGAAAGAAGCCAAAGAGAAAAGTACTTGGGTTCAACTGAAGCGCCAGCCTGCCCCTCCCAGAGAAGTGCACTTTGTGACCACCAGTGAGAAGGAACCTGAGTTGTTGGAACATATTCCCTATGAATTCATGGCATAAACTGGGATGTAGTTCTGCCATTCACCACCTAATTGGCAGCTTAAGTGTTCTAGGTCCTGTATAAAAATAAAATTGTCCTGTGTTGTAAGGGTGATTTTCTTAATTGAAGAGGTATGTGGTGCCTTCTTACCTCAAACATATCTCAGAAGATTTTCACTGTAGTGAGTAATTGTGTCTGGTCTTTATTCTTCAATGTTTTCTTGCTGAAAAAGTATTGCTGAGGTATTCTGCAAGTGTATACCCAAATATTTATAAAATATTTATATTGGCTTGAAGATCTTGTAAATCACCATTGGGAAAAGATGTATCCAAATAAATGGAAGTCACTTCAGAAACAAATGTAAGCCCATTTCAGTTAAATAAATTGTTTAAAGCAAAAAAAAAAAAAAAAAAAAAAAACAACTGCAGGGAGCATGGTTGTGTATCAAACCTGAGCCTTTCTTTATTGACTCCAAGGTACTCTCAGAAAGTCTTCTCCATTGAAGAACAGTGTATATTTTTAATACCTAATCTACCGAGTGACATAGAATGTATAGTCATTTTCTCCCATGTACTTAATGATTACTAATAATTTCTCCATTTGCAACTCTGATATTTTTTCTATATGATCATCTATATGAAAGGGTTAATGCTTCATCTTTGCCTGACTCATCACAATTCCTTATCTTTTGTTGATTTTATTCAACAAAGCATCCTCTGTAAACATTAGCGGAATATATTTTACCTGGGGTGTAACCTTTTAGATGACTGAATAGATTCTATTCCTAAAGCTTGAAAATTCAGTATTCTTTGATAGACGAGCAACAGAACTGGCAAGCTCTGTGGCCTGCTCCATTCTCCCTTTATTCCTTAACAAATCTCTCCCTGTGTCCCTGTACTAAGGCACCATAAAAAGTGTACCTCTGCCTTGGCCTCCAGCAACTGGGATGTCAGTGAGGAGGAGATAGATATGGTTAGGTGGTGCTTCTGAAAGGACCTTTTTTCCTTCTTTTCTCTCTCTCTCTCTTTTTCCTGCATCCTAACAGAAATGATGATGTAATGAGCAGACCTCCCAAACCAGCACCCTGCACTGTTGGAAGACGGAACTCCAATGCCAATGTACTGAGAACTGCAGATAAAAAAATATAACCCTTAGTTATCTCATATCAGATACTAGGACATGTTTCCCTCAACCACACTGAGCTGCCTCTCTAAAGATTTCTTTATTTTTTTATTACTTTTAATGAGAAATAACAATGAGACAGTTTCAAAACACGTCAGTAGTACATTCCCAATAATTGAAACAATGCATATTGTTATCCTTGGTAGTAGTTATTTAGAGCACAGGATGCAGAAATGATACTTTTTCTAATTATTGATACAAAAATTTCTTCTCATTGAACTAAGATAAAGTAGTTGTAGACATATTCCAATATTCCACAATTACAGTTAGTTTTTGGCAGAACTGGCAATGTCGGAAGCTGTTGATGTAATCCTTTTACCGCTCAGCATACTAATCTAGCTTTACTTTTTATGCCTTGTGGCTAAACTTTTCTACTGAGTGGTTTAAGGCAAGTTAAAACAAGACCTATATAACAGAATATGTAACTTTTGTATCTCCCAAGGTCACTCGAATCCCCTCAGGAATTACCTTGAAACCATGTACAGAGAGAGCTTTTTAGAATGGTTGGCAGTGTCAGCCAAACCCTCACCACTTGTTTCGACTGCTGTTGCTATTAGTAGGCAAATAGAACTCCTAAGAATAATCTTCTAGTGATAAAAGTGATATGTGATATGTAAACATAAGAACTAGATCTATTTATTGTAATTTTCTTCAACATTGATTGATAATGGAACATTTGAATAGATTTACCACAAACCTATCAAAAATAGCTGCTCTAAGCTTTGAGGAATTTTTTAGTTCACCTTACCATCTCTTTTAGTAATGTTTGCAGAGGCAAGCACTGCACACTTAGAAATAAGAGAATAAGAAGGCCTACATCCTTTTCCAGACAATATATGTGCAAACACTAGGTAACACTCAAAGGGCCATGTACATGCTGGCTCCTCTCCAACCAGATACAGCACATAAAGTCAAAGTTGCATCATAAAAATACATTAAAGGTAAACTAGGGACCAGGAATGTAGCTCAGTGGCACAAGTGCCTGCCTTACAAGCAGAAGGGCCTGACTTCAAAGAAAAAAAGATAAACTAAGATATTTAACTCTAAGATTAAACAGTAAATTCTGGTGGTGGAAGTGTAGACAGGTACAACCATTATGGAAATCAGTTGAAAGATTCCTCAACTCAGCTAAATATCTTTATTACACTCCTGAATATTTTTCCAGAAGAACTAAAAAATCATATCACAATATATGTGCATGCATATTTACAAAACATAAATTGTCATAGTTAAATCTTGAAAATAATCCAAATACCCATCAACTGAGCAATGAATAAGATGAGGTGGCATTTTTAATGTAATACTCAGCTATGAAAAAGGTAATACTCAAGGCTTTTATAGGTAAAAGGATGTAACTAGAGACCATACTCATAAGTGAAATAAGTCAAACATGCATATGTAAACATCATATTGGCTCCCCAGTGTAAAAACCTAAAAGAGCAAAAAACCCCTGAAAGGTTCCATAGATACTGTGAAAGGGAAAAGAACTATTCAAAAGGAAGGAATAAATGGAATGAGAAAAAGGGATAAGAAAGAAAGAAGGAAAAGAAAAAGAAATATATATGCATAGGATAGCTTGGATAACTCTACTTCTAATTTTTGCCAATCTTTTGAAAAGAACAGTTAATGCTTACATTTTTTCTATCCTTTTTAATGTTGTATAATTTTAACTAATTTTGTATGCTTATACCCAGTAATCTGAACAACTAATTTTAAGACAATACGCAATATAACAACTGTTGTTGAATTCCTATCATTTTGTTTAGTTTCTAATGGCTTTTTTACTAGTGTTTTTGTTCTCTTAAAACTAAAATATTAAAAATAGCCTTTATAACAAAGTAATAATTGTAAGTAAAAACAAGTGAATTCTTTTGCGTTTCAGTAGCACAGTATTTCCAGCGAATTTCTTTATGCTATTTTTCTACAACCCTGCTATTAAATGTGAGGACTTTTTTCATCACAGGCATATTTTGAAAAGATTAGGCAATTGATACTTACTGGCTCATTGTAAGAGAACCCTGTGTGAAAATGCATCATATTTAATCTCACTGTGTGCATGCTGTACTGTGAGAACAGCAGGGAAGTTTTATAAAAAGTAATTTCACTCACATTTTAATATATATGTAAAAGATTGGCTTTCCCTACAGCCAACCTGTACTCCAGCTGTTTGCGCATATTTTAGTGTGACTCTGCATTTTCTCTGGAGATTAAGATGGGCTCAGGAAGAAGCAACCTCTTCCAAACTAGGCAATTTGCTTTTCAACATGTTGCATAACAGATGCTCCAAAGAAAGGGAGGGAGAGGAGCCTGAATGGAGGAAGAGACAACCCTGAAACGTCCTAGGACCCCAGGTCTGCAGGGGAGAGGCTGAAGGTAGGAAATAATGCGTGTGCATGCATTTGTGCTCAGGCAGATGATCTGAAGGACAGAAGTTCATATGTCGGTTTTAAAAGAGAAAGAGAAAAAGAAGCCAGCATTGTTTTGCTTTGTGCGTTATCAAAGTCCTTCTCTTCTGCTTAGTTTGAGCTATTACACATACAACACCCCCACACAGCCAAACACACACACACACACACACACACACACACACACACACACAGACTCAATCATTATGTGTTGCGATCAGCCAATGCATGGTACAGACCATCAGATTTTACACAATTGAAAAATCTAGATGTCTGCTTTTTTTTTTTTTTTTTCCATTGAACCTAAAGATTTCTATTATGCTTCTAAAATTCCAATGTGTTTGTATATTTTTCTTTGTAATTTTGTGCCTTTCCTGTGCAAGCCTCTGTGGGACGCAAAGTGAATGAAGCCCACTTGTAGACTATAATTGGTCCCTCCAAGGAGGCACGTGCCCCCAACCGCCAGCTCGGCATAAGCGAATCTCTGAAGATCTGCTCCCTCAGAATAAGGAGAGACAACCAGGCAGGCACACCGCACGGTTGCCCAGATTCCTGTTACCTCTTGTCCCGCCGTCAGACTGCATCAACCTATTCATTTCTAAAAGTGTACAGCTCTTACCAAGTACACAAATAGGGTTTATGCAAACAAAACAAAAAAAAATAGGGGACACACCAATTTAGAAGCAAGACAAGAGTCGATACAAGTTTTGTTATACAATATCTCCTTTATACCTTTAAATGACTGTGCCAAACCAAAGTACACATTTATGTTTTGTGACCCACATGACATCTGTTTTTCATATGTGTGCTTATCTTCAGCTTTTATTAACTTATTTCCAAGAAATTTCATTAAAGAATACATGTTCAATTTTAAAAACTTCTTGAAATAAAAACCTAGAACTTAACATGTGTGTCATTTCCCGGGCATCCTTTGCAGGGCCTCCAGCTGCTTCTGCTACAGACTAATGTGTAAGCACTTTGCTTAAGCTACAACAGCAGGAGCATTGAAAATGGATCAGGAGAGGGAACAGTGGACGCAGGGACAACAGTGAGTAGATTCCAGAATGTTCCCATGTGAAATATGACTAGAACTAGGATGGTGTCAATGGATCATTATGGATTTTTTTTTAAATATATGAAATGTCATTTATGGGCTCAGCACTGTTCTTTCACTTCAGATTTTTTGGCTCATAGAGCTCACATTAGGCAAGAAACGACTTATAAGGTGACATGTATGTAATGTACACAGAGTTTCACAATGATAAGGAAATATGGGAAAAAAAAGCAGGGAAGAGGAATACACTGTCCTATCATAAGCTGAAACTTTAGGTGGGAAAGCCTTCCTCTGAAGGCAGCTTTGAGTGGAAGGAAGTGGGGGGACGTTAACCTTGAAGATCTCAAGGAAGAGCATTTCAGGCAGAGTGAACAGCATGAAGACTCTGAAATGAGAGCAGGCCCTGTAGTTTCTGGAGGAGCAGGAGGCTGTGTGGCAGGAGCCATGGGATGAGGGATGAGGAGGTCACCAGGTTCTGTGGAAGCTGGACATCCCAGTAGGACAATGGCTTTTATGCTGGGTAAATGAGGAAGCCGTGGTAGCTATTACCTACTATGTCTTGATTCCAAAGGCACTCTCAGTCTTCTCTGGGAAATTCCTTTCCCAGTTAGTCAAATAGCTTCCTGTTAAATGTTACTAACACAAGGAGGCCAGAAGGCAAGGGAAGGAGAGAAGTGGGCTCTTGCCTGCTTTTCTTGTCTGTATCTGTGATGAAAAGCTAAACTCTTAGTCTTTACCTTCTCTGAGTGTGTCCAGGACCAGACCCTGGAAGCAGTCATTTGGGACCCTCTTCTCAGAGGGGGAAATCAGTCTTGGTATCAATTCTGTTGTGCTTTCCTTTCAACCTTCCAGGTCCCAGTGATTGTATCTCCCCTTTCCCAGGTCCCTAGAACCTAAGAATGCGATCTCCTTCCTGGGCCTTTAGTGTCTAGATAACTGCGATGTCTTTGCCACCCTTTGAGTAGCCATTGTACCAATTCTCTGTTTAAACACTCTCTGTTCAAAATGCTTATCATGCTTTCTGTTCTCCTTATTGTTACAGTGTCAAGGACTGGGAGTAAGGCCAAGAAACCCTCAAAGATGGGAATATGGAATTGTTTTAGATATGTTCTTGACCTTGAACTTAATTCTAAGTTCCTTGTCAGCAGTAAGTGGGACAATGGTATTGACAGAGCATGCAGTACAGTCATCCCTTGGTATCTCTGGGAGTTGATTCCCAAGATCCCTACAGATGCCCAAACCTAAAGATGCCCAAGTCCTTGCATAAAATGGCACAAAGTTTGCATAGACCTTATGCACATCCTCCTTTAACCTTTAAGAATCACATTACTTATAATTGGTAATATAATCTAAATGTTATATAAGTACCTGCTACACCATATGGTTCAGAAAATAATAACAAGAAAAACAGTTTAAACATGTGTAGGACAGACATAATCTCTTTTTTCCTAAATAATTTTTATCTGTTTCTGGCTGAATATACAAATATGAATGTAAGGCTATGGAAGGCTGACTTATTTGATTAAATTATCATCTAGGATGATATGGGATAAAATCCTTATGACAGCTAACAGTATGAGCTATAATGCTGTGAGGTAGACTGGCTGTTTCTGACTAAATTTGCAACTCTATAAAAGAATATGACTCAAGAGTTTGACAATCTCAGGTTCTCTTGTAATTCTAGAAGCAAATTTTATTTTTGTTTCAATGTTTTTAGCTTGTGCATAACAGGTGAGTAATGGCTGGAATTTAAGCTCAACATTTAAGTATTTGAGTCAGACATACAATTACAATGGAAGCTGTATTTATATATTTTCCAATTGTCCTATGTGAAATTGACAATACAGGCTTGAAAGGGTGAATACACTGAATCTTCCATTAGCTTTTCCTTAAGAGAGATTCTTCTTTTTCTCAAGACCTAGCAACCCTGTTGTGTCTGTACTGTATAGCTAGAGAAACTGAAGTCCATTCCAATGGGGACAAGTAAAGAATCTAACTTGGGAAGAAACAGGCTATAGCCCAAAATAATTATGGTCCCAGTACTTGACATTGTAACAATAAGGAGAACAGAAAGCATGATAAGCATTTTGAACAGAGAGTGTTTAAACAGAGAATTGGTACAATGGTTATTCAAAGGGTGGCAAACATATTGCAGTTATCTAGACACTAATTATGGTATTTTTCTGCACTGGTAGGGCATATGTGATAATAATGCATGTGTAAAATGATATTTAATAAGGGTATTAAAATAAGGTAGATGGAATGTGACCTTGGATCCAGCCCAGTTTATCAGTATGGTATATTAATGTGATGGGCTGAGTAGATGATAACTGTTATAACCACAAGTTAATTCTACTGCATTCAGCAATAGTGGCCCTTTGTCAGAAAAGCTGATGAGAATTTTTGTGGCCTTGTATAAAGAAATATTAATATGAACTTTACCCATGACACTTGCACACATGTCAGACTATTGCCTGCCTTAAGAGGGTCCAGAAACATTCTTGTCACTAAAGCTTGTGCAGTACCTTGGTACAGCACAAAGGCAACAATGTACAGGCTAAAGTTGGACATGCTGTCATTGAAAGGAAATTCCTAATTTCTGGGGCTGTCATGAGATTCCAGAGTTTCAGAAGTTAAGCAGTAATGCTGACTGGAAGAAATACAATTTATGTAATTAATAAAAAGACAGCTCAGAGGACTTGGCAAATGAGATCTAACTTTCAGAAATGTTTGAGTGAGGTTGTTTGATTTCCTCAGCTGAAATAACCCAGGAGTAAGCTATTAGAAGTGTTTCTTAGTCAGTATAACAGAACTCTAGGTCTGACAACCATTCCCAACTTTTCAACTGAACCCAAGCCAATTCCCAGATTCTAGAGTTCTTTGATTAAAAAAGAAGACTAAGTCCACTTCATATCATGGGCACAGTGGTATCCTGGAAGAGTTTTGTCCACTTTCTTGAAATGTCTGTGTGCATTTAATAGGTGACTCTGAGTGAAATTAAACTGATGCTGATCCTACTACAAGGTCAAACATCATTTTGGACCACTGGTCCAGCTAGGGAAAAAAATCTATCTTTTGGGGATCATTAAGGGAGAAAAGTGTAATGGATAAAGAGGTACCATGTGTGTTTTCCTCCTTGCTATTGTATAAGAGTATCATATTACAAAATGGCAATCTTTGTGGCTTTTCTCTCTAAGAGCTAGAATCTGATTTTCCACATCTTGAATTTGGACTGCCCTTGTCCCTTGTTTTAGCCAGTTAAATGCTTAAAGTGATATTGTGTGAGTTCTAGGCCTAGATCTCAAGAGACCGTTTCCTTCTGCTCAGTCTCCCACAACTTCCATGGAGAGAAGCCTGTGCTCACCATCTGCACAATGAGAAGCCATATGGAACAGAGACAGGCCGTACAGCCAAGGCCCAGAAACATGAGAGGATCCAAAGACCAGTCCAGCCATCCCAGAGCTGACCACAGATACATGAGTCAATCCACTGGAGGCCCGAAGAGTCCCAGTTTCTTCATCCTTTGTTTTATCTCCTAATTTTTGTAAGGATTGTTGATGTGAATGGAAATGAAAAAGAAAGGCACTCACTATCACTGACTGAGATGGGACGTGGTATAAGTTAGGACTGCAGATCTCTTCTAAGTAGGAAAATACAACTGACTTCATTTGTATAAAAGAGAGTGGAAGCATGAAGTTTTAGCTATTGTTGCATGGAAGATAAAATGCACATAGAGGAGCATTTGTGAGTGCTGAGTAGTCAAACAGAGTGGCTCTGGGATTCTGCAGCTGGGAGTTTACAAATGACATCTCTTAGTTACCCTTGTCAGCTGGCTTCCTTTTAGATTTTACCTACAGGATACATAAAAGGGCAGAAGTGACTTCCTTCCCCTTCTTCCTGTCTTGGGCAGCATTGCCCTGAAGCAACAACTTGATCCAGCCTCCAGAGTTTCATGTCATGTCCAGCACAGTACAGTGGGACACTCAGAGGAGCCAGCAGCACCCTCAGTAGCTCCCTTAGAAGGATCAAGACAGACACAGACCCCTAAGCTCTTAAGTTGTGCTAACCTTATCTTCCCTGGCCCAGTAATGGCCACAGTTCCCTGCCATTATTGATTTTAGTGTTGTCCTTTCACTCCTTAAATATCCAACGTCTATGTAAGATTCCTCTTGTTCTGAAATATCTAGTATTTATTGCCCTTTGCTGGCCTGTACCTAACCTACTACAAAGAGAACCATGAAGGATCCGAAGTCTGAAATAATTTGTCCTGCATTATGTTAGGCTTCTCCTTGTTGTTGGGTTGGGATAAAGTTAAAAGAGAGAGCAAGAGATGGGATATTTTTACAGAAATAGAAGAGGCTAGGTTGGACTTTATGGTGGAGAAATGGCTAAATTCTGTATCTATTTTGAAAATATTAATGAGTTCGCTAGCTAGGCAGGATGTCTATTTGGAAAATAAAGAAAAAGTTCTGAATTAGTATCTAGAAGATTAAATAGGTAAGAAGCTTTAGTAATATTTCTGGATAGCAATGAAGATTGTTGATTATAAATTTAACTGACTAGTACAGCTATTTTTTTCTACAGATGTGCTTCTCCAATGGCTTTATGTATAAGCTCTGACATCTTATTGACCCAATATAACACAAAGTTTTGTCTCCGTAACACAAAGTTTACTAGGTAACAAGATTGATGCAGATAGAAGCCAGATTTCACAATTCTGTCTTCCAGTGGTCCTAACAGGTATAACCGCAACACTTGTTTTACAAGGTCATTGATGATCTGCTGGACAATTTCAGAAGAGGAACATAAAGAAGATTTCCAGAAATTTTATGTATACTTGGCCTGAAACAAGTACACATCACTTCTACTCAGATATCATTCACTAATATTCAAGGTTATAGCTATACCTGAAGCCAAGTAGTGCCAGTAAACACTGGTTAGCTTATATCGAGGAGGAGGAGAAAACAAGGTCATGAACCATTAACATATGGCCAGGAAAAGAATGAACATTTCTACTAATGCAAGTAAAGAACTGAGAAAACAGTTCACTGTTTTGTTACATGGAGGTAGTTGTTTTTAGTAAGAGTACCAAAATAGGAAACATGATAGTTCTATAGCATACGCAAAAAAATGATCCTAATGGATGACCATGAATTTGAACTACAGCAGGAGAACAGCAAGGGAATGATGGAAGAGACAGCGTGTCAAAATTGGTGCTCTGAGATGCGAGGGGCCACCAGACTGCTGGAGTGGCCATTCTAGTGATTGGACATCAGCCACCAAGGGAAGCAATGCTGCTTGGAGAACACAATTTTGAAACTGAAAATTTGGAGGAATTTCAACGCTGGGATTTACAAAAAAAGAGTGCATGACACTGAAACTTTGCGAGACAGAGTACAAGAAAAATCACATGGGGAAAGACTGTCAAGGATGTAGAGTCCAGGCTACAGAGAGGTCGCCTACCCAGGAATTGCAGTGCTGGAGAAAGTCGTTGTGACCTAGTGTTAAAATCTTTGAGGAATGTGGAAAATAAGAACAGCGGACAATTTAGGAAGCCAGTTAGTGGACAAAAACCAACTTCATTAGTGGTTATTGGCAATAAAGTTAAAGAAAGTACCAATAGTCATTTCCAGATTTCCCATATGTAAGCGATGGAGAGCCTCACCGTTTCTAGAAGAGTAGCACTCTTCAGAAGTAACTGTCTCAAGAAAGAAATTGTGAATTTACTTTTGAGATATATAGACTTTTAAATGTTTCACTTCACAATATACAGAACATTTCAAGATTTTTTGAAAACTAAACTTCCAGGGTTGAGAGGAAAATAACTGTAATGGAAGATGTATCTCATGCCACTGGAAAGCAAATCCCATATACAACTATGCCTTGGTAATTTTATCTGGGTTGCTAATAGGAAACAGAGGCTGGATCTTAACATATATAAGAGAGGGAAAGCCCAAAGAGAGCACTTGTATGTTTGGTTTACCATTTTAAATCAAAATGAGTACAGCTATGTTGACTAGTTTGCCCTAATCCAATTTTATATTTTATCATCATTAGTCCAACATCCTTAAATATGGATGTTAAGCTTGTGCCAGTATAATGTAGTAGAATATCGTTTTGGAATATAAACAATCTGCTTCTCTCTAGATTGAATTGTTCACTTATTCTTATTAGAATATACTTAAATTTCTCCTATTACTGATCTACTCATAGCAAGTGTTCTCGGAATAGAAAAGAATAATCATGCCTTTAAAGGGAAGCCCAAAGTAGGTTGAAGACTGATTTTCACTCACATGTCATCAAAATATTGATACCATTTCCTAATCAGTGTCAACTATGAATACACTTTGCACTGGAATTCTATAGCTGATTTAGAACCATAAATGTTGAGCTTCATTTTCAACCTCATCTGCCCTGCTATGTACATACAAGAAACAATACATATATACAAAGGCATGAGTTATTTTAGGGTCACACGAGAAGCTCTCTAAATTGGTTTGTTCATTTGAGACAGGATCTCATTATGTAGTTCACACGATCCTTGAACTCATGGTGATGCTCCTGCCTCAGCCTCCTGAGTGTGGGAATTACAATGTGGGCCTCCACATCTAGCTTGAATTGATATTGTTAAATCCAAGTATATCATTTTTATTTTGTGTGTTCCCCACTTAAATCATAAATAGTCATTCTACCAAAACTAACAGAGCACAAAATTTGAGAGCCAAAAGAAATACCTATCTAAGAAGGAAGAACTTGGTCAATAAAAATTAATGGTAACATTTGTTGAAAACCGAGTGCATATAATCAAAGAATTTTGTAAATATTCACACTTGTTTATCTAAAGTAGTCCTAGAAAATATGTGCCTTTGTTAAGTCTCTTGTACACAGAAGGAAGCCAAGGTATAGGGAATTTACAGTGTACTTCTAAAAGATTCCAACAAGTGGCAGAACCAGAAAATCTATTCCTGGCCATTTAACACTAGAGCTCATAATTTTGTTTCTGTTTCTGTCTTAATACTGGAGATTGAACTCAGGATCTTGCACGTGCCAGGCAGACGCCTATGCCACTGAGTGACACCGCCTGCCCTAGAGCTCAGCATTTTAATGAGGATCTTGTACCAACTTCTAACTCATAATGGTCAGCATTTGGCATGGAGAAGTAGGCTGAAGGAGAACTGGTTTATTGAAATAGTAGCGTCAAAGTCACCGCAGAAGGTCATGAGAGTTGTTTTAGTGGAGCCATAAGCACCTCAGCTGTAGGGGCTGGAAAGGAGTACGTTCAGAGTGAAGGTGCAGGAAGAAGACAGACACTTTAGATGCTGAAGAGTCTGGCTCACAAGATCAAGGGAGGAAAGAGGATAGAGGTAGAATTGAGGTCAAGGGAAGTTTTGTTTGCTTTTAAGATGAAAAGAACTCTGTAAATGTTTATAGGAAAAAAACCATCTGAGAACAGGACGAGGTGGCGACAAAGAAGAACGGCAGTGACATTTTGTGCTTCCTGGGAAAGTGAGGAGAATTAAATTAGAGTCACGGGTGGACACCTTTAAACAGAGAAACTCTTCCCTTTTTCACACAAGTGTAGGAGATGAAGAAAGGCAGAAATGTCTTCCTAAGGAAAGTAAGGACATGCCTATCTGGCACTTTCTGGGTTTTTTTGTTGTTTGTTTGTTTGTTTGTTTGTTTGTTTTACAAAGTATATTCACAGGGATCTGAAAAATCATGGATCTGGCATGATATAAAATGAGGCTGAAAAAATGTTTAGGGTAGATCAAAGCATAGTATTACACAGACATAGGAAGGCAACAGTGAAACATATGAATTTGTGTCATTAATGTATATTCATAATTATAATAAAAGTATATAACATATGAATAAGTGAGGCTAATGAAAAAGAAACATAGCGTTGTACATAGGTAGGGTCGCTGGCTTAGGTGACAATGGATGATGTAGCCTGCGGTGGATTACCAACTGGTGGGCAACTTGCTATGCCCAGCTGAACTGAATTAGCATGGTGCTGGGTGTGGGAGGCCGGCCTGAGGACGGCTGCCAGTGGCGTACTAGAAAATCTACTGGGAAGTTGTTAGGGAGCTGCTGGCCCTCTTGTGCTGCTCTGCTGAGCGACCTTGTCAGGCTGGCTTTCCTGGCGAACTTACCTGTTCTCGCTGGAGGAGGAGCTCAGGATCTCATTATTTCTGAGAATGGATAGGGCTCCCTTTAGAGGGGCTCTAGTCCTCACCTTAAGCATTGTTTCCTGGCTCCACAAGGAAAGATGGTGCACTGCTCAGTCTCCTGGAGAAGCTTCTCATGTTTACTTTCCTGAGGGAAACTTCACTTTCCTCATTGGTGGAGGAGCTTGGGGCCTTACTGTTGCTGAAGATGGCTGTGGTACTTTTCGGGGGAGCTCTGGTTCTTACTTGAGCACTGCTTCCTGGCTCCAGTGTAGGATAGCCCAGATCTTTTATCCCGCTGGCATAGACTTTCCAGCTTCCACCACTGACCTTTGGGCCTTCCCAGCACAGATCTGTAAAACAGGACTGAGTGAGATATTTTCATGCACCCTAGGCCTCCCATTGGACATGTGAGAGGCACTATCTCGGGCTTTAAGTCTTCAGATGAACTCATGCAGAACATCGTCGTGGGATCCAGGCCCTTGGCTAGATTCTTTGGTCTTTAGTATGTATATTTTCTGCACTCATGGTATATGAGTCTTTGGGCGATTTGTTATAAAATAATTTTATAAAATATGTGCCCTGTATTGCACTGTTCCCCTTGCAAAACCCTAAACCATGACACAGTATTACTGTCTTATTTACTATTTCCTTCAGTTTTGTTCAGCTACCCAAGTCATACATAAATGGTTTCAGGAAGGATTTACTTTTGCTAAATGAATGGAATACAAAGGTAGAAGGAACTGGAGTCCCCAGGAAAGAAAAGAAAGAATAATTAAAATAATGGACTATAGAATAAAAAAGAATGTGGTTGTGGTTATAGTTATGGTTATGCTTATGGTTAAGCTAAGGTCAGGGGCAGGGCAGAGGGGAAAGGGCCATATGACAGAAGATTATCCAAAGGTGGAAAAATAGTCATCACAGAATTATATGGGAAAAAAATAATAATGTATTTTGGACACAGAACTTAAAATTCTACCACTCTCAGATGATGGAAAGTTTCAGTTTCTGGCCTTAAGAGTGAACATCTGAGTCAAGTAGAGAAACTGTAGCTTAGAAACCTGGATGGGTCATCCATGGGCCAGTAATGTTACATGTCAATAGAAGGAATGTAGAATGAGAAAGCCTATCTGATCCTCCCATGTGTGTGTGTTTAATGAATGAGATGGAGTGAAAGAGGAGTTGGGAGACATCAAACAGAGGAACAGGAGGAGGCCAAGATGATAGCCAAGTCTCACAACAATGAGTGCTGATGGGCAGTACAAAAGCAATGAGAATTAGGAAAGACACTCATTCTATTGCTTGATGCTATATATAGGGAGATGACAGAAAAAAATTACAGCCACTTCTTACGGTCTATAGGTACACTGGGCTCTCAAAAGAGAGTCAGGGTGCAGTTGTGACACTTATAAGTGGAGTATTATGAATACACTATAGAGATTCTTCTATCCTATGTTATACATATTTTCAGGGACAAAGTTATCTGAGACGAGAGATAGAAAGGGAAGAACCAGAAGGTAAATAGCTTAATCCAGCAGAAAATAGTGTTTTATCATTGGTTATTTTTTATAAAGGTATTATAAACACTTTAGATGTTGACTTATATTGAAACAAGAAATAAAAGTCTAGGAATGCATACATTTAGATTGATAGGCTCTCAAAGGAGGTGGGACTGAAGGACTGAGATGATTTATAGCTCTTGTCTGGCCCAAATTGAGTCAATGTTGGTTTGGACACAGAAGCAACAGAAGAGAACACAGGGCTTGGAGTCGCATGATGGCTCTATTTCTGTTGACTCAGCAAATTTATTATTTGTCTACGTTTTTATTACTTTGGCACTAATCTCTTATTGCATGCATTGTTTTGTTCTGCAGTTGTTGTTCTTGTTGTTTATGTACCTATCTATCTCAATAGACTGAATTCCCAAAAGATACATTTTGAGTCTTACCTTTTTATGTTTAGCATTTAGTTTAGAGCTTGCTTAACAAATCTTTGATCCAGTGATATTTAGACATCTGTGTGCAGGTCCAAGTTCGTTACACCGTCTAGTCTCCAATGCAGATCATTAGTGCTGTGCATTTCTTTGTTAGATCATGCAACCAATGCAAGGTCTAGGTAGACGTAGTGTCTTGTTTGGGTACTTCGGGTACTCACGAGAGGAAGAATGGGAAAGCATCACTTACTGTGGAGGATCAGTGATAACAGAGGGGAACCAATTCACATTCTTTTCACTATCTGCTGTTTTCAGTTGTGTTGCGATGATCTGGATAGAAATTCCCAGAAGGGCTAGCAAAGAGAAGAAAGAAAAGAGAGGAAGAATTCATTTGCTTACCTTCATCTGATACACAAGCAATCGCCTAAAGGAATGACAGGGAGTGCAAGCATCTTTATGAGCTCTCATTGACAGTCCATAACTATTGTTTTCCCCTCCCGGATGCCTATCAGACAGAGTAGACAAACTTTCATGCAATGGGCTCAGTTTCATTCTCTATGTTAAAATTGAGAATTTTATTGAATTCCTCAATTTTTGAATGATCTCTCATTTCAGTTTATATCTTCCCTACTGAAAGATTTATTTTGTCCTGTTTTTCTAGAATTCTGAGGTTTCTTTGCACCAGCTGGATTCTGACTGGAGGTTTTCTAGGGTATTCTATAAGACAGAAAACTGTGTGGTTTCATCAAACATTATCAAATATAGCTCTTGCCAATTTCTACTTGCAAAATTATGTAATGGCTTTAAAGGGAGAAACAGAAAAATCTTTTCACAAGGTGAAGTTTTAAAGTGATCATTAACAATTAGATACTCCTCTTTTCAACAACTGATCTCTCCGTAGTCACATTATAAACATAATTATCACTTCTCAAGTGCCTATATTATATTGAGTGCTTGCGAATACTCTATGTAATCACAAAAAGTCTTTAAAAATTTTGTTTACACATTGTAATTTACATATGGCCAAATATCTGTGGTCATAAGGTTTGTGAAAGAAAATCCTATAATTAAGGCCAACTCCCTGCCCCACGCCTTTTGATACAATGAGGAATTCTCTCCCTTCCATCCGAGTCAGTTGTTCCTCAGGCTGTGCAGGTAAGTGTACAAGCACCTACACATAGGACAGTAAACACTGCCAGCACAAAGACCAAACCAAGCCAGCTGGGTGAGACCTAACCAATTATCCAGCTGAAAATATTTAAGAATAAAATTCAATCTGATGCCATGTCGAGCTGTTATTGAGTTCATTTTAATGTGGAAACTGTATTTTCTGTGGGGAGATTCTTCACCTCTTGCACTTGTGCTTTATGGGTATACATTCTAAATTAAGATGTAGTCCCACAGATATAGCTCAGTGGCACAGCAGCTAGCTGGCAAGTGTGAACTCATGAGTTTGACTCGCAGTACTGGAGGATTAAAAAAAGATATAAATAAAATGAAATTGAACAATAGAAGATGCTTCATTCGAGTTAACATGTCAGTCTATGCTCAGTAGGTCTACTACACCCAAGGGTTCTAGCTGGATTATACTTTCTAGTTCATCACAATCACATATCCAACCTTGCACATGGTAAATATGTTCTCCACTGAGTCATTTTAGTAATCCTTGATAAACTTTCCTCAATCCCTTACTTGCAACTCTGAAATCTAAAACCTTCAGAAACCAAACTTTTGGGTAAGTATGATGCTAGCACTTATTTGGCTAAAAGCATAGCTGAACTGGCATGCAGTTGTATATTTACACCATATGGATTTTTATGTTTTCAGAACAGAAATGTTAATATGTTAAGTATTCTATAAGTGGTGTGTAATATATGGCATATCTACAACATTACTGCTCCAAAATCTTTAGAGTTATGGATACTCAAAGCATATCTGGTTCCAAAGAGTTTGAGAAAGTAGATTTTAAAACATTTCAAACTTCCATTTTTTAATTTCTATTCCAGTTGTATGAAAGCTTCCATAAGGTTATATAGTGAAATCTCACTGTCAATATACTTAAAAAGAGTTTGGAGCCAGGGAAATAGCTCAGTTGCTAAAGTACCTGCCTGGCCAGAGCAAGGTCCTGAGTTCTATCCCTGATACCACATTAAAAAAAGTTCAGTAACATTTTGGGCCAGCAAGATGGCTCAGTGGTCTAAATCACCCACTTAGGAAAGCTTAGGCAACTGCTGGGACTGCAGTTTGATCCTCAGCACCACATGCTGCACCAGCCCCACCACCAGGCCAGGCTGAGCTGGCCAAAATATATAAAAATAAAAATTAAAGAATAAAAAGAGTTTGAAGTAATTGGACATCTTTCATAAGTAATGCATTACCATATAAATACCAAGACTTCCAAGGGGGCATACCTATTCTTTGTAGAGGCAAATGTGATCTTTTTTCTTTTCCAAGGTATAGTTTAATAATTGAGATACAGTGCATCTTTAAAAAACAGGAATTTTCTTTAAGTCCTTTCAAAGTTACCCCCTGCATAGCCTCAACATGGTAACCAACTCTGACTGTGCAGAATGGAGCCAGATAATCTGCACCCCTTTTAGTCTGGCTTCTATCTCTCAGCAGGATGATTTGTAGGTTAATCCATCTGAAAGTATCTGTATTTCCTACTATTGTAAAGCAAGAGTCCATTGTATACATATTTCACAACTGGTCAATTTACCTGTTTATGAGGGTATTTAATTGTTTCCAGACTGAGGTTAATTATGAGTATATTTGCTATAAGCATTCATACATAAATCTTTTGTGGGAATATGTTGTTATTGTCTCCTTTCTCAAATACCTGTAAGAGGATTGATTACAGGTTCCATCTTTAACTATAAGAAGTTGTCTGACTGTTTTCCATCGTGGTCACCACTCCTCACTCTGAGGCTGAAAGTCACACTTGCTAAGCACAGATGATGCTGTCAGCTTCTTCTCTTTATAATTCTAGTTTATGGCAGGTGGCAGCATCTTATGGCCTTTTTAACTTGCATGTGCTTTGATGGCTAATGAAGTCAAGTTACTCATTCATGTCTTTTGTGCAGTATTGTCTCAAATTTCTTTTGATTTTCTGTTTTGTGTGTGTGTGTGTGTGTGTGTGTGTGTGTGTGTGTATGTTGTGCATTTCTTTGTTTAGCTATTCTTGTTGCTGTGATGGAAAAGTTCTTTCCACATTCTAGATTTATTAGACGCATTTATCAGATGCAACATAAATATTTCCGGCCATAGTTAATTTTGTTCTTTTGTACTTGGTACAGGGTCTCACTATGCAGCTTACGTTCATAGTGATCCTCCTATTTTCAGCCTGCCCAGTGCTGGGATTATAGGCATACGCCACCACACCTGGTCTCAGTTGCTGGCTCAGCGTGCCCAGAGTCGGGCCCAGTGTGGTATACAGTATTGAGATCTAACCCCAGTCCTAGCAGTTGCCTAAGCAGGCACTTGGTACATGGAGCTGTCTTACTGGCCCTTGATTTTTCATTTTTAGTAATTATGTTTTTTGCAGAAAAAAAGTTCTTATCATTTTGAATCATAAAACAAAAAGTATAATAAAACAATGTTCAGAAAATTAAACATTAATCAATTAAAATTAAATTAAATATTTCAAAACAATACTCCAAAATTCAAATGAAATCGTGAGTCCAACTTAGAGACCAGAATGTTGTGTATCATGTGTATGAATCTATAATCAATTCAGAGGACTCACATAGTATTCTTTTTTTTTTTTTTTTTTTTTTTGTCTTTTTGAGACAGGGTCTTGCTATTCAGTTGAGGCTGGCCTTGAGCTCACTTTTGTAGCCCAGGCTGGTCTCGAACTCGCACCAATCCTCCTGCCTCAGCCTCCCGAGTGCTGGGATTACAGGCGTGAGCCACCACGCCTGGCTCACATAGTATTTGAACAGGTTACTATAAACAAAGATATCAACTAAGAAAAAAATTTCTGTGGTAGTAAAGAATTACTAAGAATAAAACATGACATAAATACTGGAATGACAAATATTTGATCAGAACTTCTAACAATGTGTGGATAGGATATCACACAAAATTCTAGTATATTGTGGATGTGGACAGTGTCCATGACACTTGCATCCAGGTGTCATTGCAGGACTAAACTACTGCTATTTTCTTGATATCCACCTTGTAGAACCAGACAGAATTGTGACCAATAAGGTGCAGGAGAAATCCATTTGTAGAATATGCTGGTGGACATATTTTACTGCTGTATACAAAAGAATAGTTGAGCTACAAGGATAACCAATATTTTGACTCTAGGCCTTCGAGGTCAGTGAGGACTCAGGACATAAGAGAACCTATGCTGTAACATCCTGTAACTCAGTGGTTTCCCAAATTTTCTGTTCAAGGAGATTATGGGGCTACAGAGGAAAGGGGTTAAAGATATATAGTGTGCCTAAGGATAGTCACCTAGAGAGAAAGCATTCTCTCGGGCTTTCACAGAGAGCAAATTGGTCAAGCAATGGCTGTTACTCATCCAGATGGCTGATACTGACAACAGTTCTATAAAGCACTGTATATGGTTCTAAGTAAATCCTGAGGGGATTTGACTGACTTTGGGAGATATAAAAGTTAAATGTTTTGCTATGCAGGTCTTGATTAAACTTGCCCTAAACCACCCAGCAGAAAAGTTTAACCAGAAGGTATAAAACGGAAAGCCAGATTAGGATGCTGAGCTGTAAAAGGCTTAAATCAACAGCTTCCAACACTGCATGTTTTACCAATAACCCACTGAAATTATCAAACATTGAATTATGTATACAACTACTTTCTTTTAGTTTCATGTGAAAAAAAAAATTTGTACCAATAATGATTAGAAAAATTATAACATCTACACCCTGTGCTCTGTATAACTAATAGGACAACAATATGCATTGTATCAAATTTTGGAAATGTACTACTAATGTGTTTGAAAACTGTCACATTGTTATTTCTTCTTAAAAGTAACAAAAAAATAAAAGAATAGTTGAAGGACTGCTTTTGTATACCTCTTTTTCTCCCATGTTTAATTGGTTGCCCTGTTTGGTGGATTCCTTTCATCTCTTTCATGAAGTTGTGGTCATTTTGATCCTTCTGTAGAATATATTTTAGTAAACTGTGCAGTGTTGTCTTTGTTATCATGAAATTCTTTAGTTGCTCTTTATCCTGGCGGTAATTCTTTTATCCATTGAATTTGAAAGAGAATTTTGTAGGGCATAGCAGTCTGGATTGGAATTTGTTTTCTTGTAAGACTTGAAGTATTTTGCTCCATACTCTTCTTGACTTGATTGTTTGTAAAGAGAAATCTGCCATTATTCTAATGAGTTTTCCTTTAAATGTGATATGTTTCTTTTCTCTAACAGCTTTTAGTATACTGTTCCTGTGCTGGATTTCTGGAATCTTGATTACTATATGTCTAGGTATGGTTTTAATTGGGCTGATGTTATTTAGAGTTCTGTATGCTTCAGTTACCTGAATGTCAAATTGTTTCCCCATATTTTGGAAGTTTTCTGCTATTACTTCTGCCCATATTCTTATTATATCATTTGTATTGACTCCTTTTTTATTGATGTCTATTAGTCTTACCTTGTTCATCTTTACTTCATCTTTCAGATGTTCTAGTATTTTTTTCTTGCATCCTAGTTGTTATTAAGAGATCCTTTCTTACCTCTTCACTACCTGCAATGGTATCTTTAAGGTCTGAAAGTCTATTTTCACTTTCATTCAAATGGTTTTGCCAACTTGTGATTGAGGTTTTAAGTTCCTGAACAGCACTTTGAATCTGCTTCATGAATTCTATTACTTTCCTATATTGCTTATTCAAGGATTCCATCATTTTTCTCTTCTCTATTTTTTTATCAGTGTCTTCTTTAGAAGCACTTAGTACTTCTTTTGTTACAGGTATTATTCCTTTTTTTTTTCACTTCAGAAATTATTTCTGATCTGATTTCCTCTATCCCTTTCTGCAGTTGTTTCTTTATGTCAGACACTATTATTTCAGAGATTTCAGCTGTGTGATTTCTAATTTCTTCTATGCTACCATCTCCTGTATTTGTTCTGGATGGGCTCAGGGCCTGAGAGCACATATTGCTCCTTCTCTTTGTCATTTTGTATAGCCCTGCCTTCTGACTTTGGGTGTAGAGCTTTGGTAGAGTTCTTACTTTAGCACCAGATCTGGATCTACTAAGTTGAAACTCCTCCAGGTAGGTGTGGCTTGGCTCTGGCTGCTGAGCTCCACTTCTTCCTGCTGCAGCCCTTGGAGGTAAACCTCCTGTGATGCTCTGGAAAGATGTTCTATTCCTGGATCAGTTGGATCCAGGTAGGTTTTGTCTCTAGTCCCTCTGCAGGGAGTTCTGTAGCAGTTTACACACTTGGTCTGTCTGGCTTTTTGTTGCTGGGTTGAATGAGTTTCCAGCATGCCCCAGGCAGACTCACTCTCATGCCTGGTGTGGTTGCTGGATCCACTGAGTTTCTGGCAGAAGCAGAGTGGTCTCACTCACACACCAGGCCTGGTTGTTGGGTTGGATCAAAAGTTTTAAATTTTACTTAACACTAATCTTACTTTTTTCCTGTGGTTCATATTTTTCCCCTAAGAAATCTTTGTATACCCTAACTCCTTCACAATTTTTTCCAACTATTGCTGTTCAAAAATGAAACTTACAGTTCTATAAAACACTGAGTTCCTTTTACTTCTTTTTTATTGGTGAGAAGTTAGGCCAGATATAAATTTAACATATATATTTTTCTTTCCTCTTAACTAACATTTGCAAACACCAAGTCCTGAGACTTTCTGTTAAAAATCTATACTAGACACACTTTAATCATTGTATAGTTCAGTCAGACTGTGAGACTTTCAGTTCTCAGCAAAAATATACTACACAGGGTGAGATAAGAGACATACAGTTTAATGGCAAAAGTCAGTGTCTCAAAGACGGTTCTCCTAAAGATCTAGGCACAAAAAGGTCAGTCCTAATGAAGCAAGAAAGGCCTTATGAATAAGCCACCACTCTGCATGGGCTATGGATGGTGGAAGAATTTTAATAGATAAAGACGAAGGGACAGCATCCCATGTAGCATGGCATGAGAACATATGAACATGTTTTTTAAAAATAAAAAGCAATAGTTGTGTCAGGCCATCCAGTTTGACTGGAAATTAGTCCCATTTTTGGTGCATTGGACCTATGTCTGGAAAAGAAAAGGCAGAGAGAGAAGGTTTCTGCTATGTCAAACGCTTCGTGAAGGGATTTCCAGAATGTTCCTGAAAAAAAGATCATTGAGGGTTTCAAGCAGAGAAATCAAAGGTTATTCATAAAGACTTGGCAAGGGTGGTTCAAGGAGTAAGGCATTGGGAGAAGAAACACCATTTAGGACATAGCCACAAGAAACTGAACTTTACTTTTTTCTTTCAATTTTCTTTTCTATTTTTACTTTTTATGCATTTATTACAGGGTCTCGCTATGCAGCTTGGACTTATAGTAATCCTCCTGTTTTCAATCTCTCAGGCCTGAGGTTACAGGAATGGCCTCATTGGGAGGCCATTCCAGTGTGCCCAAGGGCAGGGCAGAGCTTGCATATGGTATGGTGGATCAAACCCCTGTCCCTGCAATTGCCTAAGCAAGCATTTAGTCCATGGAGCTATCTTGCTAGCCCTTCAATTTTCTTTATCATGCATGATTCTTCATCGTGATTGAGTCTTTTATAAATTCCAGGATTTTAATATTCCCATCTCCAATCATAAAACCTACAGCTATATTTATTGATCCATATGCCAACCACAGAGAATGACAGAGAGGACAGAAATTTCCACTTCTCAGGAAATACAAATCCTAGAATGCCTATTAGAATTGACCTTAAGAACATACATCATATTATATCAGCATCTAAGTTGTTAAGAGCAGTTTTATTTTTGATCAAAATTCTCTCAAGTTTAATTTTACTATTTGTAAAATGAGAATTTTACGTGAAATAATTCTATGGTTTATTTATTTATTTATTTATTTGAAACTGGGATCAAACTAGGCAGGCACTTGTCCCCCTGAGATATCTCCCCAGCCCCCCTTCACAGGCCACAGAACTTCTATTTGTGATGAGTCTCTCATATTTTGATCTTTATGAGCATTTTTCATCCTTAATTTTCTGCTAACTTTTATCATATATATTAAGGTCAAAATATTATCCATTTTTCTTTGTGTGAAAACATACATCTTGCTTTTACTTGTGAGTTTGTTTTATCACACATTACTTTCCACTGTACTTGCCTATGAACTAACATGAAGGAGTAGAAAAGAAGAAAAAGAAGAAAGAAAAGAATAAACTAGAAGTCTATAGGGTGTTTTTAGGTTAGAAGGAGAAACCATAAGGAAAAGAGCAACTCCTTGCAGCCTTTGAAAATTTAAAGAGAACTTTAATCTCACTCACTGTCTGCACAACCCTTCGCTGTAGGTCCAGTTAGTAAGTTTATTAGAAAGTAATATATTATTTATAATATGTGGTACCATAAAAGACTTTCAATATTTAACTAATTTTGCATGCTTATCCACTTCATTTCCTCAATAGTTATATCGCTTTTTATTAATTTGACAGAATGAATTAGACTGTGTGCTACATAAAATAATAGACAAACTGGTTAACTCATAATATACAGATATTAACTGGTATCTTAAACTTAGAAATCACGAACTTTCAACATTTCAAGCATTTCATTTGCATTTTACATAAAGAAAGAAATAAAATGTCTGGCAAAAATTTCTATGTAAACAAAATATGTTCCAATGGAGTTTATGAAGTTCTATTTGTTACTGCTATCTGCTAAGAGAGAGAATGAAATTATCATTTGATAGAACCCAAAGAAAACTTGGTGGTCTAAGATATAATGAGTGATCTTTGCAAAGGAAAAGTACTTCACAGAAGCCGGAAACTGGAATACCAAGGGGAGGAAGCAGGTACTAGAATATTTCTCTTAATGACTGCATGACAAGTCCATCACAGGTCATTATTTATAGGTCATTTTCCTGTCAATTGTAGAAATCCTGGCCTTAATCATTTGTGTCAACACACACTTCCGTATAAAAACTTCCAACATGATACAGATAATTCTGAGAAACATGATATGTGTGCTGACAATTTTGTGCTTTCCTTTTGACTCTGAATTTGCCAAGATATTTCCTGTTAGCCCCTTGGCATGAGTGTGTTAAGTGCCTGTTACTAATGTCAGTGCCGGGTGTCATGCTAGGAAAATCCAGCCTTTGTAAGGAAAATTACAGAGTATTGTGGTCAGCATTAAATTTAAAAGAGCACTGCTACTACTGTGCCGAATACATTTCCACAAACAGGTATTTATTGCATTATTTGAGACAGATATTTTTCTTTCTCCTTTCATAGGATTATTTCCATATTAACAATTATTTCAAGAAGATGAAACATAAATATACTTCCAAGGATTATTTGCTGTGACAGGTATTCAGAAAGTACTCTCTCCACTAATAATAAAATCCTTTTTTTCTAGATATTCTTTTATTCCATTACAAAGTTATCATCTTTAGGCAAAACGCAAAACTTTGAAATTATAAAACTTATTTTTAGAATTATAACCACTTGAATTAAAATCCCAGTGCAGTCATAACCCTTCCCACTGCTGCTTTCTATTTGTACTTTTGAGATTCATTAGAAGAACAGACAGAGCTGCTCTTGGCTCTGTCCTGTAGTGAGATTGGATGATAGGAAGGAAGGGCAGGTGGGAATCTCGAAGTTAGCAACTGACATAAAATTACTATTGTAAAATGCATGTAATTGAAACTTTTTGATTAAAATAATATTTTCTAACAGACATATTACTAAGATTTTAAATTATTATATCAGTAGCAAAGCATAGGTTTATTTTAACATAATAGCTTACAAATATAATTAGACACAACTACATGATGTAAAAGAGCTACTTATAAATCAGTACACTAGAAAGGAAGGATAATTCTGATGTGCATGAAGTATAAGGAAAAAACTGAAAGCCAAAACATGTGATAGAGCAGTGAAAGTTATTGCCATGATTTAGTTCAATAATGAATAAACCACAAAAGAAAAATAGCCCTGACTAATCAACTAATAAAGCAAGTTAATTTTATAAAGATAGGTTTAATTGTTTAAATTAAATTATTTAGAGATTCCCCTATTAATATTCTAGAAAAAGTATTTTACATAAAATCATCAGTAAGAAATCATCGAATAACCAGAAGATGACATTTGAACATAAGCAATGAATGTGCAGCTATGATTTATCCAAATACTGAGTGCGCTGATTAGAGGTACTGAATGATTTCACTGGTGTCCGCACTGTTAAAACTATTCTGGCAGTTATAAAGTAATAGAAAAAGGATCTCAAAACCTCAAGATAAGAACCCAAATTCACTAAATGTATATTGAGCAAATGCTAAACAAATAGCAGTGTACTGTGTGTAAAGTACATAAGTGATTAACACATAGTTCTAAACATTGAGGAAAATCAGTGTAGTTAAGAAACTAGATAATAAGTCAATAGGAAGCCGTCCCTGTGATAGCAAAGAGGAAAGGTAAGATAGGAAAGGAATTTCCTAGGAAATGTAGACAAGTCTCAGGGACGCTAAGTCAGCACTGTTCAGCCCTGAGATTCATTTGAAAATTTCAAAATATGAAATAATATACCAACAGTTGGAGCCACAGCAATTTCCAAGTAGCCTTACTCAAAGTCCATATTACTTCTTGAGATTCTGCTATGCCTTCCTTAAGGTCATGCTCAAGAGTTACGGTGCTAGTTTCAGATTAGATCTGAACAGATTATAAAAATAAATAATGTGCACGGAAAAAGCAATCTAGCTAAAAGGTCCACACTACCCAAAGCTAGATGTAATGCAATCCCTATCAAAACCTTCACAGAACTGGGAAAACAAATCCTAAAACTTGTATAAAAACAACAATAACAACCAAAAAAAAAAAAAAAAAAAAAAAACCCTTGCATGTATCCAATGATGTCTTAAAGAACAAAGCAAGATGATTTCTGCTACCTGACTTCAAAATACACCACAAAGCAATGGTGATCAAATAGCACCGTACTGGCTTAAAAGCAGAGAAATATCAATGAAACACAATAGAAACCCATGAAGCCAGCTCATACATTTACAGTCAAATGATTTTTGACAAATTTGCTAAGAACATATGTTGGAGAAAGAACCTTAATATGTGGTAATAGGAAAATTGGATGTCCACATGCAGCAGAATTCATACAGACCTTCTATCTTTCATAAGTTACAAAAATCAACGCTAAATGAGCTGAGGACATAAATAAAACCAGAAACTATTAAACTGTTTGGAAAACTAGGAAAAATTTTTTAAGACACTGATATGGGCAAGAATTATTTAGACAAGATCCCCAAAGCATAGGAAACAAAAGCAAAAGAGGCAAGCAAAGTTATATCAAATAACCTTCTGTGGGCTTGAGGGATAGCTCAGTGGACTAAAGCACCTGCTTAGGCAAGCTTAGGCAAGTTCAGGGGCCACATTTTGACGCCCAGCACCACATGCTGCACCAGCCCCAACCCCAGAGCAGGCTGATCTGGCCACAGAGTCCGGGCATGGTGCATGCCAAGAATCCTAGCACTGGGGAGACTGAAAACAGGAGGATCACTATGAATCCAACTTGTGTAGTGAGACCCTATAGCAACCAAACACATTAAAAAAACTGCAAAGGAAATATTCAACAGACTTTTTTTTAAAACTGTAGACTGGGAGCAAATGTTTGTAAATTACATATCTGACAAGGGGATAATATTCCTAATATGTACTCAGGGGACTCAAAACACTCAGCTCAAAAATAAATAATCCAATTTAAAAATGGCAACAGACCTAAATAGACATTTCTGAAAAGAAAATGTACAAATGGGCCACATGTATGTGAAAGAAAATTCTCAACATTATTAAATCAGGGAAATACGAATCAAAACCACAACAAAATATCACCTCACCACAAGAATAGTTATTGTCAGAAAGACAAATGAAAACAAAGGCTGGTGAGGTTGTGGAGTGAGAGACTCCTTACACACCCTGAGCAGAACTGTAAATTAGTACAGCCCTTATGGAAAGCAGTATCAAGGATCCTGAAAAACTAAAAAACAAAGCTACTATGTCATGCAGTAATCTGGGAATATATTTATAGTAAATGGAATCAATATATCAAAGGACACTGCAACCCCCTGTCTGTGACGTCACTATTCACAATAGCTAAGAAATGGAAGTCATCTAAGCACCCATCAACTGACAAATGAGTAAGGAAAACACTATCACTACAGAAGGGAATATTATTCAGTCATACAAAGAATGAACTTCTACCATTTGTGGCAAGGTGGATAAACCTGGACAACATCATGAGAAATGAGATAAGCCTGGCACAGAAAGACTAATGCTGGATGGCTTTTGGTATGTTGGATCTAAAAAGGCCATCTCATCATGAGGAAGGAAGCGGTGGTCACAGGAAGATGGAGAGAGTAGGGAAGAGGGAGGCAGAGTACCAGCTCCGTACAAGGAATGCAACCACTATGCATGGCAAACGTGTCCCCAAACAAATGAAAATAAAAAGGAAGGAGGTCAATATATGAGTGGAGGAGAAGGGGAGGGAAGGGAAAGAGGACGAAAAGAGAAACTAAGATGTATTAGGTACATGTGTCAGCTCCTCACAAGAAATGTAAACACTGCATACTACTGGCAAACAACATCAAGATTAATGCAGTGGATCTCTACACATGGCTATCACCTTGCCTCAAGACCTCAGTCTAAATGTTTTTCTTATATCAAAACTAATGGGTGCAGGCAAGCACTTGACGGACTCTCCACTAGAAAACGGCTGCTGCAGCAGACAAGGCACTCAGTCATGAGCCGCTATTGAATCAGTACCTTAACGTCATTGCTAATTGTGAGCTGAGCACTTTAGCCACTGTAAGAAGGCTTTTCCTAGTGACTTACATGGGCAGAGGAGTTTGGTGGGGGACTGTTAACGTATAACCCGCTCTGGATGGTGGCTAGGATAAGGCAGGTGTGTTCCTTTCCCATTGCTACTGCGATAAAGAACTGCAAATTTAGTGGCATTAAATGACTCAGATTGTTTCTCTTTTATTTTGGAGGCAAAAATCAATGCTTTGGGGTTATAACCAAGGTTGGTTCCTTCTTGAGATTCGTTTGTGCCTTTTCCAAGTTCTGGAAGCAGCCAGCATCCTTTGCTTCATGACCACATCACTCTGACCCTCCTTGTGTTGTCACATCACAGGGTCTTTGTCACGACCTTTGTGGTTACATTGGGTCTACCTAGATCATTGAGAACAACCTCCCCATCCCAATGTTTTTAATGAAAATGCAAGGTATACTTGCACAGCAAGCTAGTATAGTCACAGGCTCTGGGCTTTAGGGCAGGCATATGTTTGGAGACGCATTCTGCCCATTACAGTAGGTGAATGCATCTTAGCCCTTGTCCACTGTCTTGATGCAAAGCTTAACTGAGTACATCTGCATCAGAGAGCCTTGCCCTTGAAAGAGGAAAAAGCAAAGAAGTCAAACTGTGATTTGACCCAGATTTCTTCAGTTTCATTAAAGATAATGAAACCTTATTGGGATGTGGTCACCCACATCCCAAAATCCCTGGCTGAGGGTCTGGAGGCTACTCTGAAATTTTGTGTTTGTAATATTCTTGTAATAATTCTAGTTGTGCATGTCACTTAACATTTAGATTGAATGGAGAATAGGCCTGGTATTTTACAAAACAAGAATAAAAGAACTCTACTCTGTTGGCTGAACATTCCATCTGTTTTAAATAAACACAAATAATAAGTTCTCCTGCATACAAATGAAAAGACACTTCCTGTAATTACTTTAAAGATTACTTTGAAAATATGATGTTTGAGTACTATTGCACTTTGCTGTAAGAATAAGCAAAGGCTGACTTTCAAAATGCTTTGTCTGTACCACTGAGAAACAGAACCCTGAGATCAAAATTAACACAGAAGGGTCAGTCATCCAGTGGGCTCTGAATTACATATTAGCAGCTGACAATAGTTTAAAAAGCTACAGTGTGCTCAAAAAATAAAAGGAAATCTTCAATAGAACCCATTTAAACTTGTTAATAATAAGAACAAAACTCAAGCTGCCCTTGTTGGTATTATCAGAATTTAGATTAACCTCGGCACAGGAAGTGGAAACAGGTAGGATAAGTGTTCCCAAAGAATGACTCATTTGGAAGTTTATAATTACATTCTGGCCCAGACATATCAAACACCCTTACCAAAGCAAGCCAAGAACAGACTTTGTCCTGAAAGCAAAGCATTGTACAGCCTAGCCACTAAACAGGCCTCGTTTCTTTTTCTTTAAAATATAACAAACATAATGGACTTCCATTCAGCGTATCACTAAGAATCACCCCATAATTTTACTTATTATTAGAAAAGGAAAGCAAACCCCTTTCTGCAAAAGATGGCAACAGTTCACTGTTGTTATCAGCTGGATGACATTTAACAAATATCTGGGTCATTCTTAATTCAACAAATGATTTCTGAGAATTTAACTCAGTGTTCTAAGTGCTAGAGAGGCAAAGAGAATCAAGACAAATAACTCAGCCTCATGCAGCTTCCACTGAGCGAGGACACTGTTAGTGACACCTACACTGGTGACACCTTTAACAAAAATTATTACTGAAGTGTCCCTATCTCATGAGAAGTTGATACACACTCAAGAAAAAAAAAAATTAAAGCAAACTAAATATTAGGTCATGGTGCATTGAGTAAGGGCGTCAGAGATAAAATACTCTGGAAGGACCCCTCCGAAGAAGTGATTCCTATGCAGAGACCTAAAAGATGTGAAGTCTTCTGCTGTATGCAACAGCCAAGAGGAAAGCACGTTCCAAACAGCGGGCGCAACAGGGCAGCAGGAGCTCCTGGCAGAGGAAGGAGTTTGTGGTGATCAAGACAGAATGAAGCTCGTGTGGCTGGCCAGAGCGAGCCAAAGGGACAGCGACAGGAGGAAATGAAATCCGTGAGGCAACTGAGGGCCATAAAGTTATATTTTGTTCCAAATGCAATGGTGAGACACTGGTTAGTTTTCCACAGAGAAGTGAAGTGATCCAATTTCGGTGGCAAAGGTTCATGCTCACTCTAACAAGGATGGTGCTTGGGGCTCAAGAGCAGCCATTTTTTTTTTCTTTTAACGTATTTAGTACAGAGTCCATAGGGTCTCACTACACAGATGGGACTCGCAGTGATTCTACTGTTTTCAGCCTCTCAAGCGCTGGGATCACAGGTGTGCACCACCACGCCCAGTCTCAGTAGCCATCTCAGCGTGCTTTGGAAGCGGGGCCTGCATGGCATGCCCGGGATAGAATGCCAGCTGCTGAGCTTGCCTAAGCAAGCGCTTTAGTCTGCTGAGCTATACTGGTCAGGCCTATGGGGCGTAAGAGTAGAAACAAAGAGACAAGACTGACATTGTCTCAGATGAAAGATCAGTTCCTTGGAGTAAAAGGTAGAGCTGGAGCAGGAAAAGGAATAAAAATTCTGAAGGCTGCTCCAGGTACCAGCTTTCCTATCACTACACATATTTCCCAGCACTCACAATCTGAAGAAGGAGGCCCGGTCAAATAGCTCAGCGGATTAAAGGGCCTGCAAGCAGGCTGAGGACTGGGCTAGGGATTTGATCCCTCAGGGCCTGCGGTGCCAGCCCTGCCCCTGGGGGCGCACTGAGAGCACAATTGAAACTGGGCGTGGTGGCAAAGGGACTGTAATCCCAGCTCTTGGGAGGTTGTAAATAGATGGATCACTACAAGTGCAATCTAGTAGTGAGACCCTGAACACCTTGTAGACCCTTCCCCACTCACCCAAAAAATAAAAATTTAAAAAAAAAAAAAAATTCAAGCCGGGCGTGGTGGCGCACGCCTGTAATCCCAGCACTTGGGAGGCTGAGGCAGGAGGATCGGTGCAAGTTCAAGACCAGCCTGGGTTACAAAAGTGAATTCAAGGCCAGCCTCAACTGCATAGTGAGACCCTGTCTCAAAAAGACAAAAAAAAAAAAAAAAAAAAAAAAAAAAAAAAAAAAAAAAAAAAAAAAAAAAAAAAA